>OMMV01012414.1:3261-19819 GCA_900302635.1 Chatrabus melanurus
CCCGAAATGCAGTTTCTGAGTCAGGGTGAGCGATGTGATAAAAGCCCAGCTTGTTTGGCAGTAATAGTGTTTTGGGAACGGACGGAGAACCAGGGGTGAGCCGCGCTTCCTCCCCTCCGCGCCCCCGTTAACCCCAAAGCTCCTCGAGCAGTGCGCCTGTTCGAGGCCCTTACACCTCACGTTCAGGAGAACGCAGACATTCAGGCCACGCTGTCAGACTTTTAGCACCTGCTATTTTGCTCCGGTCCCTTATGTCAATTCCTGTTGTGTTTCAGGAGCACAGGCTGGGAGAAGCGGGTTGACGAGGGTGGATGATAAAACGGGATGAGGGTGAGACTCGGGCCAGCACACTGCTATTCACTTTTGGTGTCGTCAGATTCATGTTGTGCCCACGGTGACACGGTGAGTGAAAGTAAAAAGGTGTTTATACTGTGCATGTGTCAAAATCATTTTAGTGACATGCTCCCAATATTAAAAGGGGGGAGGGGGGGGAATGAACTCAATTTTGTGCAGCATGTAATTACTGTGGTGAGCGAGCATATCATTCGTGTGCATTAATTTGTGTTACAGGTCAGTGGAGCTTTCCAATGAAAATTCTAGATTTAAAAATGTTACAATGATGTTAAAATTCTTCTTTTTTTTTAAAAACGGTTGTTGAATGACACTCCCTTAATCAAAAGCTGTGGGAAAGGTTTGCCACCAAACACACCCAAAAGCTGCAAAAACAGCAAAAATCGGTTTTATTTGCAAATTATTTTAAGGTTTATCGCGATAAGAGATCCTGAAAAAGTACCATGCTGGGAAATGTATTCACAGTTTTAGGCAAAGTGTCTTTGGTGACATCATTGGCCTGTGTACTTTAAAGGGGTCATGTTATACAGCATTTGAGCAAGCTAATATAGGTCACCAGGTGTCTTAAACATATTAAAGGGGTAATATTTGTTTTAAAAAAAATCTGTTTTTATAAATTTTTTTACAGTTAAAGTTGGTTGGGATTCTATGTAAACATTCTCAAAGTCCCACAATTCTATGACAAAGCATGTAGGAACTCTCCTGCAACAACCAAAAAATGTATAGCTTGTTTTAGACTTTAACATACATATGTGAAAGCTATTTTGCACAATGTGGCAGGAGTAGCAGGGGGGGTTTACAATGTTTAACATGGAACCCCAACAATATTTCAAAAGTAGGTAAAAGGTAGATGAAAGCTATTTTGCACAATGTGGCATGTGTCATAAAAGTTCAAAATAAGCCATGTCAGGACTATATTTTGCTTGAAATAGGAGAGTTTACACATGCACAGACTCAGTATAGTGGGGTTTTTTAGAATGATTAATGAATCCCCAACAATATTTCACTGTAAAAAGTAGATGACAGCCATTTTGCACAATATGGCATATGTCACGTAAGTCTAAAAACAGCTGAAAAGCTGTTTCAGGACTAAATTTCATTTGAAACAAGACTTTTTACATTCACAGACAAAGAATTGTGACAATTTAAGGATGTTAACATGAAATAGTGGGACCGTTAGGATGCTCAACATGGAACCTCAACCATTTTTCACAGTGTAATGTAGATGAAAGCTATTTTGCACAATATTGCCAATGTCACAAATTGTAAAACATGCCATTTCAGAACTAAATTTTGTTTGAAATAAGAGAGTTTCTACATGCAGTTTTAGGATGTTTAACAAACCCAAAACATATTAAGCGTAAAAGGTAGATGAAAGCTATTTTGCACAATATGACCCCTTTAAGCAGGTAAATAATTCTACTAGGGCATACAAGGCTGCTTCAAGACTGCTGCAAGTTCACTGCTGTGAGCGAATATATCAAGACAGTTAAGAAGATTACAAATACCTGAAACTCATCTGAGCACCAGGTGGCTTTCCCAGAGGCCCTGGGTGACACTTTCTATAATGCAGTAATCCTATTGTCCTGAATGCAGTCAGTATACATTACTTCTTTTTTTTTTAAGATTTGTCTTCACACAGTGGACCATCACAACATTGTTTTACGTATCAGATGCATTCCTACAGTAATCCTTCAATCCTTGCGCAGGCAGACGTGCACATACGTGCACATGGGCATGCTGACATTGAGAATCGTCTGTTGATACGATGCAAAGTCTGATGGTGTATTTTAATGCTGGAATACAAACGTGCTGCATGTCGAACTCCCACGGGTTTCGCTCACTGACTGCTTGCAGATGGGGACGATTCCCATTTCGTGATTATTCTCTCTGCAGAAATTACATCCGAAACAGGCTCAAATACAAACATATTGTAATGTTGTTGGATGAGATTGGGAAGCTTTTTTTTTTTTTATTATTATTATTGTTATTGTATAGAAATCCATTTTGTGAAATCCAGATGAAACCGCAGTGCTGTTCAACTCCCAAAGGAAAGCAACTGATGAAAGCAATATGCACCCAAATTGAAATTCATGAAAGCTGTCACCTTCGCATCTTTGAAGACAGCAGCATGTCTGTAACATAAGCTTCTCTTGTGTTAACACGAGCGCCGTGATTAAATGTTAGCAATTCCCGCACAGTGGAAAATATACTGGGGGGAGCATCTTTGATAAACTTGTGAAATAAATTCTTTCCAATAAAAGTGTTGCTGAGGATGATGATTTGCGGAGGAGCGCAGCGCTGGCACGGTGCACATTGCACTGGGTTCTTTTCCCAGCACCCCTCCCTCCAGGGGTCTCGGTGGCTAGGATCTCTAATGAGACTTGCGTTATTAATCCTTGCAATGGGGTACATGAATTCACTCCTGAGCAAAGGCTTCAGCAGCCACCCGGGCCCATAAAACTTGGAATGTATTCCTTTCATGTGCTGTGTTGATGATCTACTCTGACAACAATATGGTAAGACTTCCCTTCCCCTGTCGCGAGGGCCCTGGCCCGGGGCCAAAGAGGGTCATCTCAGACACACTTGGACTTTTATAGGTGGTCAAGAAACACGCTGACAGGTCACAAGTGGGAGCTCCTTTATGAGTCAAACCCAAACATCCACCTCATTTGGAATTAGTTTATTTATAGGTGCCTTGTAAATCACCTTTATCTTGTTTTCTAGCTTTCAAATGGTCCAGTTTTTGGAAAAACCACTAAAACCGAGGCTGTTAAAAAACAACGCCATTGTTTGTTTTATTGAAATTTTCTCTCCGTGGGCTTGCAGTCATCTGTGAAACGCTGCTGTAAAAGCACAATGATCAAGTTGTGAAATCATTCGAAGGACGTTTTTCATATTTTAAAGACAGATTGGAAGAGACGATGGCCCGCTGGCAGGTGGCACAAAAGCCTAAAATTTCCTTCGGAATTATTATTGCATCAACTTCACTGAACATGCAAATGCTCAATAAAAGTAAGCAAAGCTAAAGTGGGATCGTACTAATGAGGCGTTGACAGCGCAGGTGTGAAATGCTTCACTTTGGGTCGAAGACAGACGCGACAGTCTGAAACGGCGCCGTCAACAGAGCAGGACTTTGAAGGGGTCATGTTGTATGCATTTGTAAGCAAGCTAATATAAGTCGCCAGATGTTTTAAAGGGGTCATAATGTATGAAATCGGTTTGTATCTACCTTTTACAGTTACATATGCTTGCCGTTTCAAGTTAAGCATCCTCAAAGTCGCCAAATTTTACATTTTACATTTTATAACCTCCCCAGCTGGAAGTAAATTTTTGGTTTGAAATGACTCGTTTTAGCCTTTTGTGACATAAGTCACGGCGGTCCAAATCGGGACTCCTGTTTTTGCATTATTAGACATTTACATGGCTGTTCACCTGTACTGTTCTACATCACCAGTAGGTGGCAGTGTTACACACAGTGAAGCCTAAAATGGAAACAGTTTTCACCCTGTTAGCATAGCATTGATAGCACGTTATCGCTCTCAGGGAGTGAATGGATTATAAAAACGAAGCACTTACTGTACCTGGGTTACCTGTGCACTCAAATTCATCCGTTTCTCAATCTTTGAGGTCAACATTTAGCTCTTTCATCGGCTGCCTTACTTTGTAGCGGTTCAAGCAGCAGATCCTTTCCTTTTAAAGCAGCATGCACCAAAACGAGCCCTTTTCTTTCTTAATAAGGTCACTGAAAATAATATATTTTCAAGAAACCTGGTGACCTGTATTAAGTTACTGAAAAGGTGTGAAAAATAGATATCAAAGTTTACAGACATACACTGAGGTGCCGTATGCTAAACAAGGCATCCAGACGGTTGCAGTGCCTTTGCTGCCACCAGATCATTTTTTTGACTTTTTGTAACCTGCGTTGTTGGCTCTCACTGGCCTCTAACCATGAGGCTAAAACACAAGGGCCCTATCATCTGTTGCTAGAATGTCTTTTCCGGCCACCGTTACATTTGCTTGACATCATCACATGACATCATTGACATCAGAGGTCTGATGCATTTCTTAGCCCCGGGAGAGCTGAACTCTATGCCTAAAATTGTGTTTCAATATTTCATGTAGTTCCTCAGATATGGTCACTAATGTATTTTTGACGATGACCTCTGATTTGACCTTGACCTTAGACCTTTGACTTTGACATGACCTGTATTGAAAGAGGAGGCTCCACTGATTTTATCTACCAAATTTGACTGAACTCGCTCTTTGCGTTTTGAAGATATCGCTGCAGACAGACTGACAGACATGGCTATTACACCAGCCTCTTTCCGCTACGTGACATCGCCAAAAAAGCCTCCGTCGCTTTTAATGTAAAGGAGCTGCTGCTTGCCAGGCCCCTCTCCAAAGGGAGGTGGAGCAATGTTGTGGCTGAGGAATCAATCAATCTCCCACAGAGCGAGCAGGATTCCAGATATAGACGTCTGTGACATATGTCACATGAGTCTAAAACGTACCGTTTCAGGCCTAAACTTTGCTCCGAGCAGGATATTTTCTACATGAACAGTCGTAGAATTTTGGGACTTTAAAAATATTTTAACATGAAACCCAAATCATATTTTACTACAAGAGGTAGATTTTTTTTTAAAATGATTTTGCACAATGTGAGCTTTAAAGGAGACACAGATTGACATTGTAATTCTAGAATCTATACACGCAAATAAATAAAAATTTTAAAAATTAGGCCGACTATTTAAGATTTATAGATTTTAATTGCATATATAATTTCCATCCATTCGGATCACACCGTTTTACCATGAACAAATTAATAAAACTTACACACGTGAAATAAGCGGTTGATTTATGGCATCGGCCCAATAAACCCAATGTGTTGTAAATACACAATAACCAGGTTTATATGTTTGGCATCAATTAATCCAATTTGTATCAACTAGATAAGAACCAGCCTTACAAACAAAATCTGTATCACATAAAGTTGCTGGATGTTGATCGTGGAAACAGGATGTGACTAAAATCTTCTTCAGCCGTCGCGGTTCGGAGACACAAACTGCAGATCTGCTTCCAAACCGTCTGAAAGCACTTCAGGTGAGCTTGGCTGTCAAATTTCATGATGTGGCCTCTCTGCGCAGTGTAGGCGGGGCCTCCCTGATTGATTGACAGGCTGTGTGCTGCCGGTCCCCTGGGGGCCCCCCCAGCAGCCATCTTTACTGTTCCATTTATGACACAAGCCAATCTGCCTCCAGCAGAGATCCTCCCTCAGCTTTTCACAGATTTGTATCCCCATTTTCCCCAAATTCATCTCACCCCTACTCCCCAATCTCAGTTTCCTTGAAGACGCACGCGCACGCGCACGCGCGCACTGCCCACAGGCATCAGCGCTGAGTTCGCCGCTGCTGAAGATGATGGAAAAAGTGAGGGAAAAAATGCGCGTTAACAGCCGGATTGCGGCTCAATCGGTTTGAAATATAATCGGCTTTCACATTGTTCAATAATCCTACTGAGCCACCAGGGAGCGCTGTCCCCGTCAAAGTACTGAAAAATTATTTGATCGCAGGGGCCCAAAATGATCAACATTTACTGTGTGAAAATTCTCACTGATTTTTTTTTTTTCAACTTTCGATTTCACGTCTTTATTTCGGAAATTTTTTTATGTTAATTTTTGCACATTTTGCCATTTTCAACAAAAACGCTTGTTGTCAGACTGGTGCAGTTTTTTTGTTGTTTGTTTGTTTGTTTGTGTTTTTTGCGTCATCCGCCCAGACATCTTTTAGAGAGATTTTAAATAAAAATAAAATAATAAACGCGTCTTTGTATTAAGAAAGCTCGTCTTTGCAGAATTTGAATGTGAAACTGCATTAAAACGTTTCAAATCAAATCATTTTAACAGTTCCTTAATTTTTATTCATGAAGTTAACAAAAAAAAAATCAATCTTGTTCGGTTTAGCGAATAATGTTTGGAATTATATTTAATATGAAAGTTGTGCCATTCTGAGCTCATGCACCGGGTTAATACGTGAAAAAAAAACTACAGAGTCATTTAAATGAATCCAAAATCCGAAATTAAATGAAAATTTTTTAGCAGATACATAAAAGTGGTATTCATTTTATCTTCATGTTCGGATACCCCATAAACAGGTCATTTGTAAACTTGTCTTTTTTTGAATTCTCATGCAACGAAAAATTAAAATAAGTAATAAAATAAAAAAGACCAACTTTAAAATGTATTCATACCTTTTTGTCAGTTTCCGTCTATAGTTTTGAACATTTGGAACTGCGTCCACGGAGGACAATTAGGAAATAAGATTTATTTATTTGTTTTTCCCCAAGGTGCCTTGACCAAAAAAAAAAGTGTTTGTGCGTTCATGGAGGAAAAAACCTGCTGGAGTGTGACAGAAATGAATCTGAGTTTCAATATCGACAGCGTGCTGAAGGTTTGACTTTCATGTCAAATGTGAAGGAATTCTGTGTAGAAAACGAAAGAAAATCGCTGAATGACGCGCAAGCGTTTGCTGCTGAAGGATATAACGATGTAGGGCTACGCCTGGAATATTATAATTTTTTAAAAATGAGTTACAAAGAAGCCTGAGGAACGTGCCTTTGGTATTATTTTCAGCAAAGGTTTCTAATTGAATTAGACCTGCGCGACCATTGGCTGCGGAGAGGCGCGCGTCCCCGCATGCGTTTCCAAAAGCTCCTCCCCTGATGCTTACATTTATTTGGGTGTGTAGGACAACTACGCGTTATAAGAGCCGCCGAACCCCGTCCAGAACATAATCTGACCTGAGGAGAAGGTTTAACCCCCCTTCTGTCACCCTAACGGAGGGAGGCGCACAGAGATCCAAGCATCCAGGGCGCCGCCGGTGTCGCCTCACAACTGGACTCTTAAAACTCTTTATTCCGACAATGCAGTTAGAGAACATCCTTCCCAGCGCCAGCATAAACTTGCCCAAAACCTTTTTCAATCTTTCCTCGACGGACAGCGCCAACAACAGCCCGAGGCCGTCATCGCAGCTTGAATATCAAGAAGTGGATCGGACGGAACCAGAGTCTGGTAGCGCCTCGAAGAAATACCTGAGCGGGGTGGGAAACGGGATGCTGGGTGAGGGAGAGGGGGACACTTTCACTAAAAGCGGCCCCAATGGTAGGAAAGGCTCCCCGGTGCTCGGTGAGGACGAGCTGACGAGTGTCCGACGCTACGACGAACTCGGTTCCGACAGATATTTCATCTCGTCGTCGCAGCCCAGCACCGACATGGCAAACCCGTGCTCCCTCTTTCCCTATGCAGGACAGAACACCGGGTCTGTGTACAGCGGCTCCAGCAGCTCCCGGTACCCGGCCTCACTTCATTACGGATCTGTCCTGCCGCCCGCAGGCTTCTCTTCTTCGTCCATGTGCACCGGCAGGAGCCAGTTCGGCAGCGGGGGGTACCAGTTCAGCCAGGGTCCGGGCTGTTTGTACCCCTCCTACCCAGGGACCGGAACGGGTATCGGCTCCATGTCGCTGCCGGGATCCACTGCCGGAGCCAGAGCGCAGGTGTACCTGTGTAACCGACCTCTGTGGCTGAAATTCCACCGGCACCAGACCGAGATGATCATCACCAAACAGGGCAGGTAAGAAGAAGGGGGAAAAACCCACCACAGTTAAATTCACAATTTTAATCCAGATGTAGCTACAAACTCTTTTCCAAATTGCCGTTGGCGTCTTTTTACGCATGAGCACAATTTTACGCACAAAAGTCTTACCTATATTTTTTGTGCTTGTTGGTCCTTTGCATTTAAAATTTTCGTTTCTAATAAATTCTGATAGCATAATTACACAACAGGCTAAACTTTTCAATGTTATATTTGACAATTTTGATTGAAGTTTTTATATTAAGATGATCGTCCTTTCTGCGTAAAATGCGAACACGACAATAGTTGTTTCAGTTTGTCAACTTTCAGTCCAAATGATGGGTCAATTTGAATGATTTTAATGCACTGTCTGTGGTTTTATTTTTGTTTGTTTTTTGTAGGCGGATGTTTCCATTCCTCAGTTTCAACATCACTGGACTGAACCTCACGGCCCATTACAATGTATTTGTAGAAGTAATTTTGGCTGACCCGAATCACTGGCGCTTTCAAGGAGGGAAGTGGGTCACGTGTGGAAAAGCAGACAATAATATGCAGGGTGAGTTTAAAACAATAAATTTTGTGTTTAGTGTTTTTAGACTAAGGAATTTGAATAACTAAACTTACAAAAAATTCATGACAGCTTGGGGAGACATATTTTAAAACATGCAGACATGGAAATTTAGCCATAAATACCAATTCGATTATTGTGCAAGTATAAAATTAATTTCAATTGTGAGCAACCTTTATAATTTCAACAGGTTCTAAATTTGTGTGTTTTTTAAATAAAAAAAAATCGAATTTAAATTAGCAGGCCAAAAATGATTAAAAATTCCGATTTAATAATATGCAAAAGCACTGCTGTTAGGGGTATAATTTTAGATCATTTTAAAAATGCATAAACTCTTTGAGTATTAGAAATGATACAGAAAATTAAAATTCATTTAATTATTTTAACATTTTAAAATTCTAAGTGTACAGCCACTGTTTAAACAATACAACAAATAGAAAATGTATCAGCAAATTAATACATGAATAACGTGAGCATTTTTAACTTTACCAGTATTTTCTCCAAAATCATTGTGTTCATTAAATAAACAGTTTAAGAATAATAGAGTGAAGAAGCAGAATAGAATTTATTTAATGCATGAAAGTTTCTTTGCACAAACCTCTTTTTTTTTTATTTGTCATTGTTGACTTTTATTTTGTTTGTTTTTTGTAATGTGTCATATTTGTGACTATTTTTTATTTTTGTACACTTTCATTCATAGGTAACAAAATGTATGTTCATCCTGAATCCCCAAACACCGGTGCTCACTGGATGAGGCAAGAAATCTCATTTGGCAAGTTGAAGCTGACCAACAATAAAGGAGCCAACAACAACAACACGCAGGTTAGAAGTCCGGAAAGGTTTTCAGCATTATTTATGCTTTAATGATTTTTTTTTTTTTTTTTTAATTATTTGAAAAGTCAAGCTTGTGCTTCAGTCATTTCAGTGCAGCGCTTACACATTTTCACTTTGCAGATGATCGTGTTGCAGTCTCTTCATAAATACCAACCACGGCTGCACATTGTGGAAGTGACAGAAGACGGCGTGGAGGACATGAGCAACGAGGCCAGAACTCAAACCTTCACCTTCCCTGAGAATCAGTTTATAGCCGTCACCGCTTACCAGAACACAGATGTAAGATTTTAGATTATGAGCAGTTTATTTCAGAATAATAGTTAACATTTGAAGAGATCATTTGTAAAACCCTCTAAGTCCAAAACCACAAATTTTTGCTGCTTAGGTAACTATCAGTGTGCAAAATATTAAAGAATTTGAACAAACCATCTTCATTTTATTTATGGAAATATGTGGATTTTCTAATGCATTCTCCTTTAACTTCACATTTTAAACTGCATTTTCCCCCATTGAACAAAATGGACTTGGAGGGGTTTGCAAATGAACTCTCCATTTATTTCTATTATTTAAAAAAAATGTACATGTATAATTTAATTTTTTTTTAATTTTCAGATCACACAGCTGAAGATAGACCACAACCCATTTGCAAAAGGCTTCCGGGACAATTACGACTCGTACGTGTCTTGTTTTTTCGACATGCGGTTGAGTAACTCTTCTTGTTCCTGTTCTCTCATGATTCACACTCATACAAATACGGCTATAATATTCTGTGGTCTTTTCTTCTCCCTTGAACAGAATGTATACAGCCCCAGAGAGTGACAGGCTGACTCCGTCCCCGACAGACTCGCCTCGCTCCACCCAAATCGTACCGGGGGCCCGTTACGCCATGCAGCCTTTCTTTCAGGATCAGTTTGTCAACAACCTGCCTCAGAACCGCTTCTACGCCGGGGAACGGACCGTTCCCCAGACCAACAGCCTTCTGTCTCCACAGAGCGAAGATGCCAGCGCCGCCACCTCTGCCCAGCGCTGGTTCGTCCCACCAGTGCAGCAGCCGGGCTCCAACAAGCTGGATCTTTCGTATGAGAACGATTACTCCACCAGTAGCCTGTTGTCCTACGGTATCAAGCCCCTCTCGCTGCAGACATCCCACGCCCTCAGCTACTACCCAGACTCAGCCTTTGCCTCCATGGCTGCAGGCTGGGGCACCAGAAGCTCTTACCAGCGCAAGATGACCACAGGGTTGCCCTGGTCTCCCCGTCCGAGCCCTCCGGCCTTCCCGGAGGACCAGCTTGGGCCTACGAAAGACAAGCTGGCCGAGGAAAGTGCACCGCCAGCCTCGGCCTGGATCGAAACATCCCACGCTCTAAAATCAGTGGACTCTACCGACTCTGGCGTATACTCCATGGTGTGTAAGCGCCGCAGGATGTCCCCCGGGGGCTCGAGCACAGAGAACTCCCCAACCATCAAGTGTGAGGACTTGACCACGGAGGAATACAAGGACAACCCAAAAGGCATGGGTTATTATGCATTCTACACAAGCCCCTAAGACTGTATTTATTCAAACTAAATATGAATCTTTCGTTTGTTATTGAGTGCTCTCCATTCCTTGATAATGTCTTTTTTTCTCTCTCTCTAAAGGTGCCAAAGCTTAGTGTTCTCCCCCAAGCAAGCTGCACAAGGTTATTTTGGCAGGCCAGCCCCTCTCACATACCTGAACAGAAACATAGTGATTATTGGTTTTGACAGCGCATGTCCCTTTTTTTGATTTTTACATTTTTTTTTCAAAGATGTGATTTATTATTCCCCCCTCCCCCCCCTTGTGTATTTAAGTCATTTTGTTGTACAGTATTTGTGCACTTTAGAATGTGATGTATCTTGTATAAAATGTCATCATGGAGGTGTTATTAAATGGAAAATAAAACAGCATTTCATAAAGAATTGTGCACGTCGTTCCCTGTATGATTTTTTTTAAATTTTATTTAATAAATTAAAATCAGAAAGTCAGTGGTACATCTTAATATTTTACAGTATGCATTTGGAAATGGTGAAAACGCTGTTGCACAAGCTGAAAATTGCAGAGTTAAATGTTTCAAGTAAAAATATTTTAAGAAAAGTGCACCTGATTTTAAGTAACTATGTTTTAAGAAATGTACATGTATAAGACTATTGATGTGTGCATGAAAATGTTGAAAGCATGCTGCAAAGTTGTTGTTTTGGAGGCCCTGTTTCATGGCCTCCAAAGGCCCAGAATAATTACTTGTCAAGTTGACCTAATCAAATATATTTTTAATTTTTAAGATGACAATCTTAAACAATTAAGATGAATTAAGAAGGCGCAACAAATTTGCATTAATTTAGCATATGCTCTCGTCTTCTCCTATTAATCGAGTATATTAAATGTTTTATATATATATATATTTTTTTTAAATCGCTGACAACATGGAGAGAAATGGTTAAAAACAAAAATTAACATGACAATAAAACAGGATAATGTTTGAGAACTTTAACCCCATTTGGACAGGGGTGGTTGTTTCACGTTTTGTCGCTCCTTGAAATAGAACTCCTGTTTAATCAGAAAAGCTGAGCAATCTTCTTCAAGCGCCATATAAGTGTTACAAGATGATCGCTCACTATGCAAGTGATAAGTGCAATGATAAATATGGGATTTACATGCATTACATGACTCACAACATAGATACAATGCGGTGAAAAGCATGCACATGCAGATTTAGTTCTACTACTCCCTGCGTCGTTGCCATGGTGTTTTCACACATATTTTATCTGATGGAGCTGACTTCTTGTGGCATATGAGCTTAGATATGAGTAACTGGTTCAATGGGAAAAAAAATATTTCATCCGGCTTCAGGCAGCATGCAGCTCAACACCTCTAGTTATACCATGTATCCAGTCCAAAATCAGATTAGTAAAAAAGCAGCAAAGAGCCTGAAAAGAGAAGTCATAATACACACGTTGGCTCGTGTTCTCAGCACCTGTTTTCCCTCAGTGAAAATACTTCAAATCCTCCCTTTTAAAAGGACCGATTTGAATTGATTTACATACTTAAATTCTAATTAATTCTGTTGTCAGGCTCCTTGACAAAGTGAGGAGTCTGACTAACTCCAATTAACACCTCCTAACAAGGTAGAGTGCTTGATTGCTCCGGCCTCTCAGGAAAGCTACAAGAAAGCGGCTCTTTGGGGGGTTTGAGGCTGGAAAATGAAAATGTTTGCACTCGTGCATGTCAGCAAGTTGTGTTTCAGAGCGTCTGATGTATGTCTCCCTTTAATGTTGTCTTGACCTCGTCTCCTAAGTGGCTGCGAGGTGGAAAACAGCTGTCAGGATGTGATGCAAATGGTTACACTTCCAGAAATGAATGCAAATCCCACTGACTGCCAACTATAAGAATTTTCACCTTTCTCTAAAGTAATTAATACACTTTGTGAATCTTCATATATTAGCAAATTTTACTATTGTAGTATTGCTCCCATCTTAAAGGGGTCATATTGTCTAAAATCTTTTTTTAATCTATTTTTATTATTAAATATATTTGGGGTTTGATGATCAGGATCCTCAAAGTCCTACAATTCTCCATATTGCATATCTGCGAAAATCGATCCAGAATGCATTGCGTCATCAACATCCAGGATATTTTTTTTTAGCAGTCGGCTGAACTTCCGTTCGCTTTCATGCGGTGAACGCTTTCGCTTCACAGCACCTGGCAACTACGATTTATTTCCACACGTGCTACCTTACAGTCGTGATACTATTATTCTCACGTGCATTATCTCCAAACGATGATAGCGAAAGTTTCAGGAATATGCCACAACTGAAAAAAAAATGAATGAACACTGCCTGTGTACGTGTGTCAACGCTCGCTTTCCGACCACAGCGTGGGTTACAGTGCAACCAGATGCAACGTATGGCTGACTGCAAATCTCAGCAAAATAAGCCAATAATAACAGCGCACCACCTACGCTGGTTCGTAGGTAACTATATGCAATATGGAGAATTCTGTAACTGTGCACATAGAAACTTTTGAGCTGCAAGAAAAATTTCGGCCGAAAACAACTCCTTCTCGACTTTTGTGACATATGTCACAGAAGTCCATATTTGTACTCCTGCCTGCTCTGGTTGACATGCGCACACAGCTTGTGTGCGACACGCAAAGAGAGACATTAGAGGGAGTGTGGCAAGCAGCAGCTACATCACATTTAAACCAACAGACACAGAAACAAGTCATTGCTGACCCTTTAAGCCAAAGCATGTGCCCTGGAAAATGCAGTGAGTGAATAAATGGGTCCATTTCCTCCATACTGTTACCACGATAACTCCAAAACAATAAATGCTATCACACTGTAGATCACCAAATTAAAAGGGCATATAACAAGGACAAACTGGTTAACTCTGATGCATCAGATCAATTGAGAGAGAAAGAAAAAAAAAAAAACACAACTTGTGTAATAGACCTGTCTGTCGCCTGCTGAACACTGCCACCAGCTGGATGGTTGGTGGATGCTGCATGGATGATGGAAATTAGGATCAGATGTGGTTGAATTTACATGTAGCTTGTCTGCCACCTGCTGGACATGTTTGGGCTTGTTGCAGGGAATAATCTTATCATCACATGCATGATGGAAATTAGGAGCATGTCTGATTGAAGTTAAAATGTGCTCCTTTGTCAGTTTCTGTCATTTGCAATACCTGGGTCTATTGGCCACCAAGGCTGAATTTGTCTTTTTGGACGGGCAAAGCCAAGGGGACGCACATGTATCGGCTGGTTACTGCCGATCTGTCTGGGTGGTTGCCAATCAGGAATCAGGGTGGTCCACATTATGGTGGATATTGCAGGCATAAGATTCATTGCTAGTTTCCAATCAACGCAGTTGGCGTTTTCACACCCAATGTCTAAGTTGTGTAAATTGCAAATGTAGTTTCAGTTATTTGTGCGGCCATGGGCGTGTTGGTCTCAAAATGAGGTGCGGTCAAGCACAGTGCTATCGTGAGGCGATTGCGCTAAAGACCAGCAAAAACCTGGTCGAAAGTTGCACGCAGAGTTTTTATGCTATTTTTTTATTTTTTTTTAAATGGTGCAATATTCAGCTGCGCCTCACGACGTGTGCGCGCTCTGCTTGTACGTGCAGCTAAAATGCACATACAGTATGACAAAGTAACTAGTAATGGAAAAATAAAACTTCACCTTCCTGCTTCACCTCAGGGAGCTTTGGTGGCTGCTCTTCACTCGCGCACTTTGATGCTTTGCGCACAGATCTGTTCCCACGCGGAAAACCTCACACTTCGGTGTGCTGTCTAAATGGTAATGCAGCAAGTTCCTGCAAAGCCCAGCTCTTAAAGGGAAAGACAGATGACAGTCTAATTGTTGTAATTCAAACCCATGATTATTGAAGAGACTAAATACAACCACCTATGCGCACTGTGCCCTACTTTTTGTTCAGATTACACGTCGTGTAAATAGAAAAGTGGAGTTGGACACGCCCCAAACGCACTTGAGCAATGTGCTTTAGACCGTGCGCTATCGGTTGTGAAGAGTTCATCCAATGCCTTCGGGAGAAAGACGGTGATGCAGATAGAGGGGGAGTGGCCAACAGCAGCTCCTTGCCAATTCAAGCAACAGGGACAGAAGAAACAAGTCACTTCTTAGAGACCTGAAGGGGGGTTTTTTTGGGGGTTTTTTTGGTGGGTGTATGGGTGAGGGGAGCCAATCAAAATATCCATTTGTCTTGTTTTTAAAATATCACTGTCAGCCTAACTGTGTGAGTAGCCTCGGCACATTTATTTGCCTTAAAAACAGGTGCTTCATGGGAGATCCTGACAACCCCACGACCCAGCAACAAGTCGATATGTTATGTCTTTCCCAACCATTCATGCAAGAAGTACAGCAATCAATAGACACCTGTAGTGTGCGCTTCCACAAACTCAGAGCGTGTCGAGTTACAGGAGATATGCGCATTGGGATAAGAGTCAAGAATTGACTACAGTCATGTTGTGTTCTACAACACAACCAAATCCAATCACTGATATTGCAGACTCGTGTCAGAATTTATCGTATCTGACCAAAACAAAAAAAAGTTACTTCCTTCTTTTTCCCCTTTATGTGTAACACTGTGTCTTTGCCCTTCCCTCAGGCTGTCCGTTGGTGACCATGTTGAGAGGTCACGTACGAAAGGCCAAGGAGGCCATGAAGACGTTATACTCAAGGAGGGCTGACATCTGAACGCAGATGAAAGCCTGAGGTTGTTTCCTCACCTTCAGTCACACACCATTACTGCTCGCACCAACTAAATGCAGCCACAGGCAGACGCGTCTGGGTCAAGATTTTTTTAGGCGCCTGTTTAAAAAAAAAAGAAAATCTACACCGAGACGGTGGCAATTATATTTGTGCCTTGTACTATTTCCCCTTTTCATGAGTTGATAAATGTCATGTCTGTTATTAACAATTAGAACGACTGCAAAACTGTTCCATCAGGTGGATGATCTGTTTGCTGTCGTAATCCTAAACTACGTGGATAATCGTATTTATTTCATGGAGTGTCACTAATGAAGTAAATAAAACGGCATTTTCAAAATCTTCTCTGATGATGCACATATGACAGAAGCCACGTACCATATTGAAGACGCGAATCCAGATCCAGGTTCAAGCCCGGCCTCGAGGCAGGTTTGTTTTGGACTCAAGACTTGCAAACCAAGGACTCAGACTCAAAGGTTCATGACTCTATGATTCAGCTCAAGACCAGCAAAATGTGCCATTTGTTTTCGCCTCCATTATTAGTTCCAGCAAGTCGTCAAGATTTCTTTCGACAAACTTTCATAAAAGTTACTATTTCGGTTGCCAGGCAGAATTCTGTGCACTCCAGTTGTTGGTATTATGCGATCGCTACGGTGAGAGTTTCAGGGGGAAAAAAGGACCTGATTTCCAGCGAAATCCTTCATTGTTCAATCACCATTAATATCAGTACTCAATAGACAGCAATAATTCCCTCCTTGGCTGGTTTTTCTGGTGTACATTGTAAGTTCATATTGGTCGAGATATGTCCACAATGGTGATGTAGGCGTGGCAACATAAGCTCATGGCTGTCTTCGAATGGGAGAAAGAAAACGCTCATTCACCCACTACAGCATGGTGAGAAAAAGCCGTTCACACAATAATTGATCATTCATT
>OMMV01012447.1:11137-24187 GCA_900302635.1 Chatrabus melanurus
TTGACCGTCGTTTTCTGAATTCGCCGGTCACGTTGCCTTAGTTTCTCTATTTTTCGCTTTTTGGGTGAGGAGTATTCCATCTCCTGTGGCGTAGCATAAGTGTGGTCTTCCATTTAGAAAACAAAAATCGCAGGCTTTCAAATTTATCCGTGGCAGTGACGAGCGCCGTTCGCTGAGCTGCCGTTTCACTTCCGCAATCAACCTGGCTCTGAGCGAAACGCGTTTCGCCTTTCTACGTAGTACCACGTAGTGCTTTTTGTCCCTCGCGGTCGTTCGTAGTTTTTTTTAAACCGGAAAGACATGGCAGCCTCCATACAGCTTACCCGTGCTATGTACATTCAGATAGGTAATTCTTTGCTCAGGAGGATAAGTCAGATTGTTGGCAGAGGTAAGTGTACACCTATGAGGACTTACTTATGAATGAATATGTTGATTTGAGGTAATAAATTACTTAAATTGTTACACACTGTCCCTTTAAAGAGACACTGTTGGCATTGTCGGGTATATTTAACGCTGTTAAAGTTTAAAAGTACTGTTCTCAGTGGCTAAATGTTAAAGTGGTATAAAGTTAAATGTTCTTGTGAGCCTTATTAGATTTTCCTAAATTTGTAAAATAAAGATTAAAGTGGGTGACGTCATACATCCAGAGGCAGGGATAAAACGAAAGTGCACCACCGTGAACAAGTTTGCTACTCCTTGGACCTCCCCAACCTTTCCCTTTGTTACACTGATATAGTTCTCATGTATGATAACCTCACAGAGCAGTGCAGAAAATATTGATTTTTTTTTTTTGAAGTGATAACACATTTTGAAGTATTGCAAAGCATTTAGTTTTATATCATTAATGTGCAGCTGTTTTAAGTTTGAGTATTGCTGTTTGGAACGTTTGTCTTTAGCACTCTTGTGTAATGACAAAAGGGGAAAAATCTAATAGGATAACGAAACATGGCTTTTATAAATGATGAAAGCAAATTGTATTTGCTTCACTTAAGGATAAATTACTGCTGTGTTCAAGGTTCTTTTTTTTTTTTTTTTTTTTTGGAAGTGTTAAATTCACTGTAATTAACGTCACTTTTGTGAATCTGTGACTGTGTTTTGACACGTAAAGACGTGACGTAGTCCTGAAGAAGAAAAATAAAATAAGAATAAATCCAGCTTCTCTTTTTGTTTATTCAAACAAGTCTGAGTTGTTACAATGTACAACATATCTGTAATGTATGAGAATGAATTACAAAAAATGGAATACAGTTGCACTGTTTTTGTTTCAAGGAAAATCTTTCTATGACATTTGAAAGTGCACATTTTATCCAAGTAAAGGCCACATAATTAATGCTTTGGACTCTGGAGGACCAAGAGACCTGTGTAAACTCATACGATTTCAGTGGATCTCACTGAATCATTGGCTGTAGTTTGCTGAGGGCTGACACAAATCTCACTAAAAGAAGTGCATTATATTGTAAGTTACTATTTACTTAAAGGACTTAAAACCGCTCCACTTACTTTGAAATTGAACGTCATGCCACAGTTCAAATTGAGTGGTAGCATGTCTAAAAGGAGGACATCATCCGCAAAGAGTCAAACTCTGATTTGATGGACAGTCTTTGCTAGAATGACTTATGATAAAGCTGCAGTGTGTAGGATTTAGTGTCCTCTAGTGGTGAGGTTGCAGAATGGATTATGCCATCGCCAGTCATGATTTTGTTTCCTTTCGTGTTTTCGCTTCTTTGGCGACGGGGATTCATGCTCCCTTGCCTTCTCTTGTGATATGCAATATGTATGATGCTGTGTTTCTCAAACTGAGGGTTCTCAAAAGTGTTAGCCTGCACTAGCAACCAGTAAGCAGCGTAGAGGGGAGCAACCACTGATTGCTCTAATCCCCCCTCCCCTCAGTCATCCAGCTGCACAGCTAAATGCGAAATTGGAGTATGTCCCTTTTGAGCTACTGTATCAACATGACTGTGCAACATGGTGGCCTCCATGAGGGGGCCCGCTCCCATGTAGATATGAAGGCCTCATTCTAAAGTTCTGAAAACGCATCAATTCATTGTTGCAGGCAATTATACACAAATGAACAGATGGTTATGAATGCTACATTCCATTTATGCTAATGAACACGCCTAAATCCTACATACTGTAGCTTTAAAATTAATAGGAGACAAAGTGGGGGGGGGCAAAAAAATTCACATTTTGTCTTTAATGTACAAATTTCTCAAGTCTTAAATTTTAGAGAGCCTCGTTTACTTGTGCATTTAATTGCACACACGTGCAGCACACTAACAGAGGAATCTTATTTTACACGGGACACACTCACTCTAGAAATGGTGACATAATGGTACTCCTTATGGGGGATGTTTGAGGACCAATAACCTAAATATTTGAGCTCTTGTAGGTTTTCTGCTAATATTGGCCTGTTGAATTCATTACGATGCAGTGGAAGTCAGTGTAGTGCGTCCACACATTCGTATATATATATATATATATTGATTTGTGGCTCAAATGAGTATTTGTTTTAAATCATTGATCCACTGCATGTTACTTGAATTAGCCTGCAGATTGTAATTGTAGTGAGTTTAATGAAGCGCACACAGGTGTTGCTCTCGTCCCTTCTTCTGTCATTTTGCATTCTGAGTACATTTTGCTGCCTCTTCAGTCTCTGCCGTCCCTTCTTGTTTCTTCCTCTGGTTGATTATAACCGACTGACTGTTGTTGTGTCCTGAAGGGGGGCACACAGTACAGTTATCCTCCCAGGCCAAAGGAACCCTGGATCTCCCTCACCTCTCTCCCCTCCCCTCCACCAATGGCGCGGCACCTGAGGTCCAGCACGTGACTTAAAAAGGTGAGCTTCCTCTTGTGTCTTAAAATAGATCAGCCCCTCCTCCTCTGATGCCTGGACGTTCTCTGCTTCAGGATGGAAGATGAAACAAAGTAGGTGAAGCACTTTGTCTTTCATTGATGGTTATAAACGAGTATTGTTTAAAAAGAAACTGCTTCATGTAAAACCACTCTTTTATGTCAGGGCAGAAGTACACACTACAGTGCCTACATAAAGTACTCATCCTCTTGTGGTTCTTAAATGTGCAATAGTTTTGACATCAAAGGCAAAAGATAAAGAATTAGGCTTTCCCCCCCCCCCAACATGAACACTTAAGGTGTGCACAACCACTCACTCTCAACATAACTGAATCATCACTTTTACGGCCAGTTGGCTTTACAAATAACAGAAGTAGTAAAACCTATATAGGCCCGGTACTTATCCTGGATTCTGCAGCGTGAAGCGGATGAGAGTCTGTGACTCCCTCGGGACAGGACACCAGTCTGACGCAGGTTACTTCCCCAGCCAAGGCCAGTACCCATTCACAGCTGGGTGGACTGAGACAAAGCAGATGAAGTGTCTTGTCCAAGGACACAGACGGGTAGCATGACCGGGATTCGAACCCAGGTCTACATATTGGCAGGCCAGCTCCTTATCCACTGAGCTACCTGCTCTATTTATAGTTAAAGTAATTATTAAAAAAAAAAAAAAAAAAGCTGTAAATGTGCCTATAACATACCATGCTCAAAAATGAGAGACCATGCACATAGACTAGTGAGGGAAGCCACCAAGAGACCAATACCATTTGAAGGAATGGCACACTTCAGATGCTGTGATTGGAGCAAATGTGCACATAACTATTGCCCAGTTACAACTTTGTTAGAGTGATACACAGAAAGTTGCTGTTTAAAGAAGACTTACTGCACATAATCTAGGCTTGAATTTGCCAGACGAGACTAATTAAGTGGCAAAAAGGACTAATTAAGTCCTTTTTGGGCATAAAAGCCGCATGCATACACCATTCTGATCATGAAGCATGGAAGCGGCTGCATCGTGCAGTGGGGTTGCGACTGCACTGCAGGCCCTTGCGGGATTGTTGGGATAGAAGATAAAATGAATGCCGCAAGATAATAAAACATCCGGAAGGAAAAGCTGATACAGTCTGTAAGGATCAGGTGACTGAAATGATACTGAATGTTTAATAAATGGGTGAATACATATACTGTCCATTATTTTAAACTTTGTTTTCTTTGATGTTATGGAGCATAATTGCTGTATACAAAAGCCTGTAATTTTATTTGCTTTTGATATGTCAAAATGAGTAAAAGCTTTAAATGGTCAATGCATATCCTACAGAAATGCAAGTGTTATGAATGGCATGCAGGGACAGTCAGAAAATAAGGGTGTATTCATACTAGGCCCAGGTAACTTGGACTGTCCCCGTCTGGCCTGCACTCCACGTTCAGGGCTGAGCACGTCTGCACGGGTTAAGAAAGTGCAATATAAATGAGATGGGCGTGGCTACTCAAACAGGCCAGATGCACGGCTGTCACGCCTCCAAAAAAATACCAGGCGTCTGCACTTTTCTTTTTTGTTCTCAGCTCTGAAAGAATGGATTCATCTCTACGGTCACTTTTTTTTCATATAGCTTCAAGTTGCTTCTTTTTTTTTTTTTTTTTTTTGCTGTTTGTGGTCTGCAGAGGTGCGCGCTCCTTGTGCAGAGCACGTGGTCTCAACACCTCTCATACAGGCACAGATGTGTCCTGTCCCACTGGCTTTGGATTTTATTTATTTTTTGTGGACTATGCAATGCGCATTATGCGTGCAACAAAGCAGGTGATCCAAAGACGCACAGTGTGTTTTACAAATGCATCTTCATGCGCCTCCATACTTGAGATAAATGGTGGAAAATTCTTTTATACAGACGCTTATGTTCACACGAGATTAATATAACCTCAGGTAATTTCTATGGCTCAATTTTTTTGCAGAAGATAAAAGGCACTGAAATACTGGCATGGATGTCTGCAGTCTCTATGGTGCATTCAGATGCGGTAAAATAGAGGATTTCTGTTAATTACTTCATTTCACCTCCCTATATAAAACCTGTTCCATCTGAATAAATTATGAAATGAGGGATTTATTGATCAATCATGCTGCACACATGACTTTTTTTCTTTTCTTTTTTTTAATTGAGGCTACAGATGAGGAAATATTTCACGGCTTTGCTCTCTGACCACAATTCACATTCATTAATAAGGTAAGAAAACAGACCTGTCTGCAACCTAAATGTTGTTGAATGAATTGAAGACTTGTGTGATCCAAGCAGTAATAAGAATTGTTAAATTTAAGAGTTGTGTCAGACACATGACATTGGTGTGCCGGCGTCGTTCATGATCATACTACACACGGCCGAGTCCAGCAGGACTGCACCCCGGACCACCTCTGCAAGTCGGGCCAGACGCGGCTAGAGCACTCATCAAACTGGACTTTGGGGCCTATCGCCTTCAGGCGCGGTTTAGAGTGCCAAGTGTGAGTTCACCCTAACGGGCCTGGAAATGAATCAGTATTCTAGTAATAATTCAGCTGAGAAGTCGACTGTAGTGCAGTTTGAATGGCAGAATGAATCACATTAGAGCAGAGTTGTTGAAGTGTCACACATAGGACATGCTAGCAGGAAAAGAACAGTTTAAGCATGCTAAGAATGAGAGTCCTGTTACGTTTACTGAAATAGAAAGTAAATGACTTTTAGATATTGTCTTTTCACCCTTGAAATTCTTGTAACAATATTTAATAAATGAGAGGGAAAAAAATTGTGTGCTGGTCTTGTATTCTCCATTATGTTCATACAATTATGACTGCAGACAATTGGTAAACAAAGGAAAAACTTAATTTAGACTAAAATAACGGCACACGAAATCTCAACGTCTGAATTTATTTGAGATCCATACAATGGAATATCATTAACTACAGAAAAGACGACCAGAATATGCATCCACTGTCAAACACTTATGTGAACAAAATGGGCACAAATCTTCCAGCTGAAGACACGTTAGTTTGAATTCATACTGCCGACTACTTCTGAGCCGTACAGATGTTCATCGGAAGCAAATGTCAACGCTGCGTTTATCTGCGCTTCTCATTTTAACCACCGCATCGGCTGAACTCGAAGAAGACATTCTCTCGTCCCCGCGTTCACTGGCCAGGCGTTTCATCAACGGGATGGTCCTTCCACATGGGTTCACGGATGTGCTCCGGAACCTTCTCCATTGCAGTCTTAACAAGAACAAAGTAAAGCACCATTAGCTCTGGGCCAGGGGTCTCGTGGAAGGCAACTTCTGCACAATCTGAAGGAATGGGGCTGATTGTTGCCCGTGTTTGACAAAGCAGTGCCTCACCTTTGTCACCGCCATAGCTACACCTTCAGGAAGATTTCTCTGGATGTACTCCAGGTACACCCGTGCCGTGGAGCCAGTTAAATGAGACAGCTATGGGGGGGGGGGACACAAAACTGATATTAAATTATGTGTGTGGCACTAATGGACTGAAAAGTACATATAGGCTGCAAGTACAGTATCCATGCAGTTTGTAAAGGTGGAAGATTGCAGAACTGCACCTGGAATATTACTTCTGCCCAAAACTTCTGGAAGCGTGCAAAGCTGGTGTTGGAATTTCCAGACTTGTATACATTTCAGAGAAACTAAACACTAACCAAACTATTTGAGAAAGTAATGTGCAAGTTTGTCCACCTTCACGTACTGCACCGGAACACCGCCCCAGCGCTATAAAGGCCTGAAGCTCAGAGACTGCATTATCCTCACCTCCATACATCGGAAGTGTGTCCTCATCTCATACTGAACCCTGTGCTTTTTGAAAATGTGAACCGACTTCAGAAGTGTAAACCTCTCCATGTGCTTGGGCGTTTCATAACTGTGGCAATAAAATACACAAACAGCAGTAAAGGCGACATACAATAAATGACCACCTGTCAGTGTCTTGTGTGGCAGCTTCTTTCTGCTAAGACTCACACTTTGGCAACGGTGATGCCCAGCTCTTTAGCTGCCATGGTGGCGAAGAACTCGTAGCTGTCCAGGACGGCTCTATCGTGACCTTTGACCGACACGGACAGCTTCTGGAATAACGTGTCGGGCTCTTCTGTGACCGTGATCTGAACAGAAAGATGGATTTGAACCACCATACGGATTTATACTGAGGATTATAAAGGTGGAGAAAGTGAGAAAACCACACGCACACATACACAAGGGGATCTTTGGGGTACAGCTTTAAGTCTGAGTGATTAGTCTGTTAACTCACTGACTGTGTCGACACTGTTGCAGTGTGGAAGGGCGTGCACGGTGCCAACGGGAGATACGGCCTGCAGAGACAACACGAGGCATAAATGAGATGATTTCTGTCAGTTACGAGTACAACGCATTAAATGTGCAACTCAATAGACTGGATTCAGTTACATACCTGATTGTAATACATTTCCTATGACCTGAACAGGCGCCCAAAGCTCTTGGTCCCTAGTGATGACAACCGCATGTCATTTTACAGAGGTTACTCTACTTTGAAGACTCGTTCATTTGGTTCCATTCTTTCACATTTCTGTGTTATCTATATATTCCGCCACCAGCTCACAATTCGGCCCCATTCACTGCTACTTCCTGAGCAAACAGCATAGCTCAGTTTCTGTTGGTCGCTTAATTGTGACTTTCTGCTCTCACGAGAAGTTAATTTCTCCATCCAGATCTTGGTTGAATTCATCGAATAATTCATTTCAGGTCGTGCCAACAGCTGTGGCACTGATTGACGAGCGAGTTAAAAGGGTTTGTTTGAGTCAGCACACTGGGTGAAATGAACAGAGCCAGATGAACTAATCTTTGACAGAGACAGCTGATCGATAAGTATTTGAACAGTGACAGTTTTTGTCATTTTGCCTCTGTACAGCAGTACACCACCACAGTGGAGGTGAAATGAATCAAGATATGCTAGCAATAGAGCCTTTCAGCTTTAATTCAAGGCGTTTAACAAAAACATTGCAGTAACTATTTTGGAATTACAGCCATTTCTATACACTGTATAAGTACTATACTTAATACAAATCATCACTTTTTACAGCCAGTTTTCTTTAGACGACACAGGATGGATACATGAACATTTCCAATTCACTGACTATGTAGTGGCCTTCATTTACATGAATCATTAAGAAATACTAATAGTGTGGTACTCTCCGGAGTAAGCAGTTCTCACATACGGAGTGAATGCAAAAAAAGGAGACTAATGAGGGAAGACACCCGTAACAACTCTGAAGGAGTTATAGGCTTCTGTGGCTGTGATTGTGCACATAGTCAGTGCAGCTTTTGTTGCACCACCAATCACTCATTCATGGTGAAGTGAAACAGGGTTTTCAGCCAAGAAAACAGATCATGTCTAGGCTCAAGTCTCCCGTGTGGCTTCAGGCAAACTGAATCTGAAAGTTAACATCTTAAAGAAAATCCTTACCTGTTCCGCTCCACCGTGAAACTGTAAAACTAATGATGTGAGACAAACGTTGCACTATGCATAGTTTCTCCAGTCGTAGAAGCCTGTAACTCCTCCAGAGTTATAATGGGCGTCTTGGTGGCTTCCCTCACCTGTCTCCTTCTTGTGTGGTCAATCAGTTTTTGAGAACTGGCTACTCCAGACAGATTTACCATACTGTTTGTATTTCTTAATGATCGATGTTAATGAAGTCCAGGACACATTCAGTGACTCTGAAATGTTCATAGCTCGAGCTGACTTGGATCATTGTTTGTTTGACAAACAATCACTTTAACAAAATGACCTTAGTCTGTTTACTGCTGTTAAGTGATTAAGAGTTTTTTTTTTATAACTTTGATAAAACAACAAGACATGGGGGCATGCCACATTGGGCATTGTAACCTGCGAGTGCGATTTATCTCCTTTAATCGACTAAACGATTAATCGTGATCAGCTGAATTCGCAGCGACAACAACAATGCTAACGGCGCGTAGCATTGGTGTCATTCTTTGAAACGCGACAAAATAATCGCTATTCGCATCGTAAAAGCTGCACAAACGTAAAAGCCTCATGACCGTTGTGCACAAAATGTTAAAAAAAACATTTCAACATTACCAAATAAGAGAGTCCTAATCGTATTCTTGCAATAGAAAACACGCCGCGACTGACAATCGTGGAGGTCGCCATTCTTTTGTAAGCGCGAGGGGGCGGGGCAAAGACAAAGAACAAAAGTCTCCAGAGCTGCCCTCTTGTGTTCTGGAGGATAATCTACAATCACCCAGATGTGTAAACAAAAACCTCACACATCTGGATGCGCTCCTTCCTTGTTGCACTTTGTCCATTTTTATACATATAATGCCACACGGCTTTTTTAAAACCTCGCTGGGAATAAATAAATAAATAAATAAAACAGGCAAGTTGAATCTCGAGTCGCCGAGTCACGTGGCTGTCACGTGACCCAGCTGTGGCCCTCCCAGTGTTCCAGTCGCGGGGCTGCAGCCGAGGCGAGCGCTCCATCGGTCATTGATGCCTCTCCGGTTTTGTTTACTACAGGTGCGGTATTGTATTTTTTTGGCACTTTTGGCGACTACCGCACATGTTTACGGTCGTTCGGAAGAGCCTTACGCCATGTACCCGTAGCTAGTTAGCGAGTGCCAGCGGCGGACGGAGTAGTTCAGCTCCAGCTAGCTGTTTGATAGCCGATTAGCTCCCACAGCTATTTGTATAAGAGATAAATAAATAAATAAGCCGACGTTAAAATTTGTCAATCGTCAGCCCAGGAAATCTCGGTTAGAATATTACAGAGAGGTCACAAATATGGTGAGTCCACATGGTGACAGGTTTTGACCTATGCAGCCCCAAAAAACTGCTCTTGTCTAAGTTAGCTTTGTTAGCTAAGTGGCTAAGCTTTACCTCAGCGATTCAGCTTTTTTGTTTTGTTTTTTTAATTAGTAAGACTGTACATCATTGTGATATTTGCCAGTTTTATGTTACGTTTTTAAGAAATATTTTGGATTTTTCTTATACGCTTAGGACCATAAGTATTTGGACAGTGACACTATTTTGTAATTATGTCTCTGCGAACCACCACAATAGATTTGAAATGAAACAATTAAGATGTGATTGTAGTGCAGACTTTCATCTTTAATTCAAGTGGTTTAACAAAAATATCGGATTAACCATTTAGGAATTATAGGCATTTTCATACACAGTCCCTTCAATTTCAGAGGGCACAAGTAATTAGACCAGTTGAATATAAGGATTATTGTTAATAATAAAATTGCTCAATTTTGCAGCCAGTTTTCTTTATACATTAAACATTTCCAAGTCACTCTATGTGTCTTGGGCTGCACTTTAATTAATCATGAAGAAATACAAACAGTATGGTTCTGTTCGGTAAATCTGTCTGGGGTAGGCAGTTCTCAAAAACAGGTTGTACAAGAAGTCTGCAATGACTTTGAACATTTTTTCCAAAATACACTCTCTGATGATTGGAAAATAAAATATATTAAACACTATAATACGTTACATAACTGAACACAGTCCTGCGATGGACTGGCGGCCTGCCCAGGGTGTACCCCGCCTCTCACCCATTGACCGCTGGGATAGGCTCCAGCCCCCCGTGACTCTTAACTGGAATAAGCAGCTTCAGAAAATGAATGAATTGAACACAGTTCCTGACATCCATACAGACACTTTTTTTTTTTTTTTTGGGTGGATGATGTCACTGCTCCATGCTCTTGTCTAATTGGTGGCGGTAAGTTACTCTGTTTGTCAGCTGCCAATAAAATCCAAAGGAAGAAGAAAAAAGCTGAAAATCGTCAGTTTTTTTCCCATCTGCTGTTGTCAGCTGGACATCTTTTTTTCTTATTTTACCTCGATAATGAAAACAGGCTGCTTTAGGCATGCAGTGCTGCTCCTTTGCTGTGGTGTACAGAGGTAAAATTACAAAAATCTGCACTGTCCAAATACTTATGGACCTGACTGTGTGTGGATAGTTGGCTGTGTTTGTGCTGAGCAGGATGGTCATCCAACCACTGGTTCTTGAGTGAAAAATTAATTAATGTTGAATTTTAGTGCTTATGAACATTTAAATTATGGGTAGCAGGTAAGTGCTTTCAGTTCTTTTCTTCTTTTTTTTGTGAGTCAGTTAGAGCTGTAGACTGTAGACGGCCTCTGTAATCCATTCAAATAGCTATAATATATGTTTCACAGCGACAGAGCATAATTATTTCAGTCGTTCTTAATATCTTTGTTGGTGGTTTCCCCTTACAGTTTTGGATCCATGGGATTCCCGAGTCGGATTAAAAGACTGGTCTGACTGGTTGACGTGATGGCGTTGCAGGGTGCAGGGGCTCTCCTGCGGGCTGACAGCTGATGCAGCGGAGTCCCTGCTCCTCCTCCTCTCAGACAGACAGCTGGTGAGGAGGAAGCAGAGCCTAGAAATGACACACTGAAGAAAAAAAAAAAAAAAACCTTTAGCATGGATTAACTGGAAGCGCTGGGATGAACGGAACAGATTGGATGGATTGCCGAAGTAAATGTCTTGAAGATTTGATCCGTTGATATGTGTGTGAAAACTGCAAGAAGAAACTGCCACAGTGGGTTTCTGGATATTTCTCCCGTGCTTTCATCTGTTGCCTTTATACTGAGAAAACATCAACAAGGCAGTTTACTGACTCAGCCCATCAACATGGATTAAATGTGTGCCTTTTCTTGTGTATGCAGTTTATTCGGCTCCAAATTGTATTTAATCTCGTGTTTTGTGACCTCACTAATGCTTTAAAGAAATTTCCACTGATCAACTTTGAGCGTTACAAATTGGCAAGAAACTCGACGGAGGAAAAAAATGCAAATGCAAGGACTATGCATCCTTGTCGCTGTCTTGCATCCGACATCGAATCCATAACCTCCCTGGAGGAGAGGTGCTCGTAACAGTACCAACCCCTCTGAAGACACCCACGGGGGTGTCGAGAGCTGCAGGAATGTTCGCCGCCGTGGAGCATGGCCCGGTACTCTGCAGCGACTCCAACATCCTGTGTCTGTCGTGGAAGGGCCGCGTGCCCAAGAGCGAGAAGGAGAAGCCTGTATGCAGGAAGCGCTACTATGAAGAAGGTTGGCTTGCCACCGGGAATGGCCGGGGAGTTGTCGGGGTCACTTTTACATCCAGCCACTGCAGGCGGGACCGGCCTACCCCACAACGAGTAAACTTCAACCTCAGAGGACACAACAGTGAGGTAAGTGGCGTTTTAAGTGAAATGTATAACTAGCGCACCATCATACATTTGTAGAATTGCTATTTGAAGAAGTTTCATGTTTAGACAACATAAATTGTTAAATGTAATTGATTCCTATTGAGCAGAATCTTGTTCAATCTTAAAGGTGTTGTCCCTTTTGAATTTAACGGTGTTAAAATCTAGTTATTATAAAGTACCTTTTATTTCTGTGGCATATCACAAAATTACAGCTAATTTTACTGCTGGTAAAGTACTTCTGGGGGATTCCATGACAAATGTAGCAAGTTCACTGCGTGAGATCTTGCAGACAACGTGAAGGAAGCACAAGCCCAGGGTTTGAAGTTCATGCTGCATTTGATGGAAACTGGGAACTCAGAATTTGTGACTTGCAACTAGGAAAAATACGTCCAATAAAGCTACGATAAAATGTTGTTCTTCCCACCAACACATTTGTAGTGACACATTTTTGAAAACCAAATAAAAACGGAACTGTAACTAATGTTAGTAAGCAGACCTCTGTGAGTGTTGTTTTACCTGTCCAGCAGATATCCAGCAAAACTTTGAAGTGAAATTTGTCCAGATTTTATCCGGAATTCTTCCCAACTGGATCTTTGGTGGCCCTTGTTTATTAGCCATTGCTGTTTTTGTTTCAAATTTATTTATTTAGTGACACTTTAAGTCACATCTGGTGGTCTACTGAGTTTCTTCAGCTCCATGATGCTAACACTAGCATATATAGCATAGCAGTGCCGGTTGAGCCTCGAACAGCATGCTGGGAATCTGAGTTTCCCAGTGTGTCATGATGTCTTGTTGCTGTATTTTAACCCATATGGGTCAATATCCTAAATTGTTTCCCACATGCTGAATTTTGATCATATTGGCAAAATTAGATTGTGAATCCTTTATTTGAATACTAAAGCCTGTCTCCCATTACAGGTTTTTTTTTTTTTTTTTTTTTTCCTCCATTTTTTTTTTATTTTT
>OMMV01012450.1:2920-18851 GCA_900302635.1 Chatrabus melanurus
CAGCATAAAAAAAAAAAAAAAAAAAAAAGTGAAATATAAAAGTGTTTCTCTTGCATTCTGTTTTTCTTCTACCTTTAACCCTAACCACCCATGGCTTTGAACCGCAGGCTTTCTTGTTGTGAGGCAGGTGCACTAGCATTGCACCACTATGGAGTTACTGCTAACAAAGACAAGTTTACAAATAAGCTTATGTTGCTTGAAGAATATTGTGTGTAGGTAATGAACCAGAAGCAGGCCGAGTTCAATGCCAAGTTTTCCTGAGCAGCGCCTCGGCACAACTCGTGTGTGTCCCCCAGGGGGAGGTTGTCATGCTGCTCAGCATCGATCAGCTCAAGTTGGGATAGGTTGGTTAAACTCCTGCTGGTGTCAATTATGTTCAAAATTTACAGGAGCTCAGCTGGACTCCCGGCCACCTTGCGCTTAGGCTCGATGCAAACTCGGGTTCAATTTTCACGCCAAGCACAGAAAGAATTATTCCAAGATATCGAGAGTTGAGGACAGAGTGTACACCAAGGTGATGTAGAGTTATAGTACATGGAATTACAAGCCTTCCTGGGGCCGTCCTGAGCCATGCGTGGGTGGGGTCAAGATGGATGGGAGTCCACCGAGCTGTGGAAAAAACACTTTTCCTAACTTTTGGCAGGCACAAGCATGCTCTAAAGCAGTGGTTCTCAACCTTGGTCCTCAGGGACCCCCTAACCTACACATTTTCCATCTCTCCCTGCTCTGCAAAGACCTGATTAGTTCATTCAGGTGTCTGTTAGCACATAATTGGCTGAGCACACCTGAATGAGCTAATCAGCTTGTGGCAGAGCAGGGAGAGTTGGAAAATGTGTAGGTTAGGGGGTCCCTGAGGACCAGGGTTGAGAACCACTGCTCCAAAGGACTTGGTGCCAAACGTGGCCAGGTGAGAGCTGCTTGGGTAGTCAGCTGAGGTGCACCAGCCTGTTACAGCACAGAACGGAGCCAAACTCGGCCAAGTATAAGAGCAGCTATACTTTTGTTATACTTAACAGCATGATGACACAGTGGTAATACACCTACCTTGCAACAAGAAAGTCAGTGGTTTGAAGGCACCCTGTGCACCTGTTTTATATTTTATGCTGTGGAGCATGTTTTAGTCATGGTGTGAAGCACAGGTTTTTTCTGACGTGTGTTGCACAGCACAAAATCCATAGATCAATCATTTGTGATTATGACACAAAAAGACATACTACTATGTGATACCATGTGATAACTCTGTTGGCAACAAGTGGTCTTTGGTAGAAACAATTCAATCACAACGTGCTATTGTTGTGTTGGCACACACGCTAATACCAAGCAGTCCAGGTCCAGGCTAAAGCTATTCAAAGTCAGCTGTGGCTTAATTATCTGCAAAAGGAGAAACCTGGAGTTAAATGGCAAACCAAAGTGATCAACCCCTTCTATAAAGGTAATGAACATGGATTTTTTTTGGGGCATTATGCTGCTCCAGGTGTGCACAGGACTAGAAGAGCAGCCGGTAGAAGTCAAGCGCTTTGCCACCGCTGACATTGCTGCAACAGCCTTCAGGTCAGATCTGGGGATATGCACTGGTGCTGTAGGTTGCCTTATCCACTCCACTACGGAACCATTGGGGTCGTGATTGGCAAACACCCAGACAAACCACCAGTCCTTCCCCACTTCCTGAAAGTAGCTAACTCTCTGCTGCAGTGATGAGTGCACTCGTTTTTTTTCCCCAGTTGCTGTGATCCCAGCAATGAGGCACCTGCCCGCTGGATCATGCTTACGGAAATACACCACATGGTTGTAGTTTTGTAGCTGTGTTCCGTCACAATACAAGTAACATGCATCATCTGGATTGTTGTCCCACTATGGAAAGGAAAGGGTGACCGCCTGAAATGCAACAACTACAGGGGTATTACACTGTTTTCTGTCTCATTAGAATTCAGTGCTAGGTACTTCCTGCTGAATGACCTGAGCAGTCTGGTTTCACTCCCAAGAAAGTAGCCATTGCCCACATACTACCTCTGTGAGTCCTCATAGAATGCAAGCATGAATGTTGGCGGGCTTCATTGCAGCACATCTTAATTCTTGCAAAGGGTTTAATTCAGTTGATTGAACTGCTTTTTGGGACATACATAGCTGGCCTATGCACAGGTACTGTGAGTGTTGTGCAGAGTAGGGGCTGAGTCTTTAACTTCTTCCCAGTGAATTTTGGCATTCTTCAGGGATGTGTTCTGGCTCCTACTCTGTTCAATGCTCGCATGGACTGGGTGTTGGTAAGGTTGTGGATTCCAACAACTTGGGTGTCTTGTGAGGTGGAGAAAGGTTCACTGACCTTGACTTTGTGGATGTTGCTGTGATCTTTGTAGAATCAAAGAATTCCCTGATTGCAGCACCTGAGAATCCGAGTGAGGAGTCAGGGTTTCTGTGTTTGCGATTGTCCTGGATCAAGAATAAGATTCAGGCTTTCAGTGACTTCTTGGACTCAGCAGTGTGTCTGTTTGTAGTAAAAGTATCAAAGTTGTTGAAAGATTCTCTCATCTAGGCAGTGACATTCATGTCTCTGGGTCCTCGGCCTTTGAGATCGAGGGACATCTGAAAAGTGTTTATGAAGTCATGTGGTTGCTGGACAAAGGTTTTTGGTAATGCTGATATCTCCAGCAGAATGAAGGTCCAAGTCTTCAGGGTCCTGGTGCTTCCAGTCTTACTGTATCATTGTAAGACCTAACCAGTGACGTAAGGCGGTAACTGGATGTCTTTGGTACTAGTTCTATAAGCCTTCACTGTCCATTAAATCAATGAGGAGTGGAATTCAGGACCAGATTGGGCCTATCTTTTTGGTTCTGAAACAGCAGGCCACACCATTGACCAAACAATTTAAATCTTTTACACATTTCTAATGTGATTAAAAATAAACATTAACTTGGCTATCAAACATTACTTTGCCAATGTTAATGTGAGCTCATTTGCTAATTACAACATCAGTGTCACTGCTCTCCTCTAATTGTTTCTCCACTGTCAAACTTCTTGAAGTTGTTGAATCATTCATGAAGCTTGTAATTTTTGTATTTTATGTGGCACCTTCCTCAAAGTGCCTTTCTTTTTTCATCACAGCCTTCTCCATCCTTCTTTCTCCATTTCCCCCCCTTCCTATCCATGTTGTTCACACACGCTTTAGGCTACTGCTGCATATTTCATTGTGTTAGGTACCTCAGCAGCTAGGCGTTCTACCTTTCACCACCAGGACTCATAGTGCTAAACAAAAAAATCTAACTTTGTTCATTTGGTTTCATTGGTTGATAACCTTGACTAGGCTGCGAATAAATCATCTCTCCCTTTTAAAGTTAGCATCAGCATTGATGTTTTTCTTTTCATTCTTTCTTTCTTCTAGATGCCACTGCAGAATTTTGGGTGCTGGCTCCATCTATCAGTCTGCAAGTTATAAAGTCAACAGCCAATGGCAATATTTCTAGGTATGTGTTTTAATGTAATGCAATCTAAATTGGATTGCAGGACGTGAGAAACTGAGTGAGGAATCAGAGTCGAGGATTATGAATGTCCTGATCCAGGCATTCAATGACTTCCTGGCCATCAGAAGTGTATCTGTATGCACTGAAATTGTTGAACTTGTAGAGACATCCACTTATCTCTGCAGTGACATTCTTGTGTCTGGGTCCTTGGCCTTTGAGATCAAGAGACACCTGGGAAGAGCTTATGGCATCATGAGGTCACTAAACAGAGGTGCTTGATGCTGATACCTTTGCAGGAGAATGAAGGTCGAAGTATAGGGTCCGGGTGCTTCCTGTTTTACTGAATGGTTTTTGGATGCTAACCACTGACCTAAGGTTATGACAAGCTGTCTTTTGTACTTGGTCTCTTCGGAGGATCCTTGGGTACCCCTAGAATGACTTTGTGCCAAACGAGCGGTTACTTAGGGAGATTCAGATGAACAGCATCACTTGCATTTTGGCCATGTGGCTCGTTTCTCTGGGTATAATCCAGCATGCAGGCAACTCAGTACTGAGGACCCCAGTGGCTGGAAAAGGCCAAGAGGAAGTCTACGTTTCATCTGTCTGCAGCAGATAAATGGTTACTTTCAAGAGGTGGGGATTGACCAGTTGTCTGCCTGGATGGTTGCCATTCAGAACCCAAGGCGGTTCTGTGGTGTGGTTGATGCAGCCAGATGTAGCCCCACTGGATGCTCCCAGACCTGATTTAACCTGAATCTAAACTGGCATTGTAAACAAAAAAAAAAAAACAGGATGTGGAATCCAACTTCGTGTTCAAAAGTTTTGTCCATATGTTTCAGGACCATGATTTTTACAGAAGCATAAAGTGAGGTTTCCAATTTCAGGAACTGTCAAGATCTACAAGCCATTTGACTCACAAAAGTGCCACACCCACCATGTTGTAATGACACCACTGGAACACCGTTACTATGCTGAAGCAGTGTTACTAGACACCAGCACACCCTCATCTAGATCTGGATAAACATCAGCAAGTCATCACGTACTGTCTCCATGTCAATGCAAAACATCACAACTACGTTACGATGCCAGTACAACATGCAAAGAAGTGTAAAGACATTGACAAGATGTCATCACGACACAGCCACAGCATGTGGGAAAGTGTGCCAAAAATCTCCTTTAAATACGGGGTAGTTACCTATTTTCATCATTCTGAAATACGGACAATGATTATGAACAACGGATGCAGCTGCAGGCTGCAGCTGAAGTTGAAGAATGTCTGCTATCACTTAAGCCTGATCGTGTCTTGGTGGTTTCTGGCCAGCCTCTGTGAGCTTTGTGTTGTGTTCATGACAGCTTGTTGCTGATCTGAGGCCACTTTTTCCCTCTCACGTAACACCAGGAATATTCAAGGTTCAGCAAGATGCTGTCACAAAAACGGCAAAACATCATCATGACGTGACACAACAAGGTAAATAGACTGCATTTCTATCTCACTTTATCAACCGATACTGATGCTCAAAGCACTTTACAATGATGCCTCATGTTCACCTATTCACACACCGATGTCAGCATGCTGCCATGCAAGGGAGTTCAATTGCACACTGGGCCATGCCCAAGGGACCTTAGTGATTATCCTGTCTGATGGGGAATCAAACTGAGGATTCTCTGGTCTCAAGCCGGCCACTTGAACCTCAAGAGCATCATCTCCTCCTTAATGCTAAAATAATGGACTATTATTGAAAATGTAAAAAAAAATTGTGGGTCCTTTAGGCCCATGACGACACATCACGCCATACCACAACATCGCACCCCACATCAGTGAGACGTCAACAGGACTCAGCAAGTCTTAAGCCCCTATCTCACTGGGCTTGCGACCCAGTTGCGACACGGGCGAACGGCCATTCGTCTAGTTCTGCACTTGGTGGCAATGCAGTTTGAAAATATTCTGTAAGCAGTCTGGATCAATATCCACATTCCCAAAGTAGTTGCTCGCATCGCCATCAGTCGCAAGCAGATTTTCAACATGTTGAAAACCCTGGTGGTGAACGAGCGACCGTTAATGTTCGCAGACGTGTCCGAATGTACTCCCAAATTTGTCTGTTTAGTTGCCCGGGAGTCTGCACTGGACCTCTTGCCGGCTGCACACAGTTCTTTTTAATTCATCTCAAAAAAATAACATGTGACCCCTTGGCAAGTGGATGGTGAATGTGAAGACCAGCCAAAAAAGACAAAACTGGCATCCCGCATGCACAGCGCACACACAGAGACACGCAGCGGGATCAGTTCATCATGGACGTTTCTTTAACTTCCCCCGTACACAAATCAATAAATATTCCAATAGTTGCAAGTCAATAATTACTTAATACGAGAAATATCTCCATAACATCTGCACACGCGCTCCACAGTGGTCAGTAGAAAGAGTGGTCGCCCGGTTTGCTAAAAAATTCAAATTCGTCACGAAGTCGTTTAAAAATTCAGTGGTCACAGTTGCCAAAATGTCCTCTCTCAGTGAGATTGGGGCTTTACAGTTTGGTGCACATTATATTAAACATCAACAAGGTGGAAACCCCTCTTAAGACAGGATGAGACAATACACCATTCCATCTGTCTTCCCACCAAGTTGGAGACGCCGCGGACGGTCTCAGGGTTCAGCATGACGATCTCAGTGGTGACATGACCCTCCACGGCCTCCGTCATGTTCTCCACCGTACAGTTGATAGCAGGATCTTTGATCTTGAACCAGTTGTCTGCATACCAGCCAATCAGGAACCACACATACTTCTTCCCGTAGAGCTTCTCCTTGAACACCTGCAGCAACGAAGGAGTGCAGGAGGCAGATATAGAAAGTAGACGAAGGGAGGGAGAGAACGATCAATAAGCATGGAGGCTTTGTTGTATCTCTGCTAAACATGAAAAGTCATGCAGACATTTAAGATGCTCGTTACAAATCTCCCATCAGTTCAGTCTATTGGGATCAATTGAGCTGAAAAAGATACTAACCTCACAAAACACCTTCCTGGCTTCAGTCTCATAAAAGAGCCCTACGATGATCCGCGCATCCTGGCGCTGTGTCAAAATGCAGAAACAAAAACTGCTTGGTTACATCAGCGGCAACAAAATAACCCCACAATAACACATTCTGATGTGACAGCTCTGCGTGCCAAAGTTCCTGCTGCTTTGCAGGATGGCACGTATTGCTGTTCAGAACTTGCTAATTAGCATGGCACATTAATTTCCTCTATAAAATGGCATCTATTCTAATGGCATCGTGTACAGCTGTGAGCTGGCGCAGGAAGGAGGAGGAGAGAGCCAGGGAGCGACGGTCAACAGCTGAGGTGAATTTTTAATCAAAGCACCTTGAGATTCTTGACAGCGACAGCTGGGTCGGTGAGGAAGCTCTGGCGAACGCTGATCTCGATGCCTGCCTCCTTCACCCTCTGCTCCAGATCATCCAGAGTCTGCAAGATGAAAGGGAAGGACAGCGTGAGAGACAGGGAGAGGGGAGAACCAGACAAGGGGGCTGCAGAGGCAGTCAGAAAGAGGCAAGATGAAGAAACTGCAGAGAGAAGATGAAAGAAAAGTAACCAAGATTGAAGGAAGGAAAAAACAAGGCAAACATTTTTGAAAGACTGTAAGGGCTAGCAGAAAAGTAAGTGGTGCCCCTGACTTGACAAAATCTGCAACTGCCTTCATAGGTCAAACTTCATAAATACCTTCATTTATGGAGCCCACAGATATCAATCTAATGAAAACTTACAGTGAACAAAAAAGAAGAATGATCTTCCAAAGTCAATACACCGACCTGGCAAGATATCTTCTTTGGGGAAACATTCTTGGACACAGTCCACTCAGGAAAGTCCTTCAGTCATTTTTTATTCCACAATGAAGGAGTAAATCAATACAAGATTTAATTTTTAAATTTGCACTGAGACAATGTCATTATTGACAATATTTTGACAATGGTAGTACTACAAGTTCTTATTTTCAAAGCTCTAAATAGTCTTTTTTATTTGTCCTATTTCAGTCAATTGTCTATTATTCTTCTGAATTATTTTATAAAAATTGTATTTCTATTTCATGAGAAAACATAAGAAAAATGAACTAAATCCAAATAAACTAATGACTGCCATTGGTTTCGAACTCTGTTCAGAAGAATACAGACAAACTAAAACATTCCAAACAGCTTTCATTTAGTGCTGTTGGCTGATCAATGATCAGATATTGTCAAGGTTTGTGTTTTTGCCTTGGTTGACATGCATGAGAGCCATTGAGTTTCACTTTTCATTATACAATGTACATATCAATACATTCTGTTAAAAGTGCTGTCACCATATGGAGAACCAGCTGTTAGTATTACAATTCTGCTGGTAAAAGATGATTAGAAAACTTTCCTTCATGATACAATCTGTTGAAAAATGCATGGAGGGTCTCAATTGCACAGCATGTATGTCTTGAATGGCAGCGTAAAATAGCTCAGACAAAATTAGCACTCATAGAAATGTAATCTAAGTTCAAAACCTAAAGTATAATAAATTAAAAACAATAATGAAAAATAGAACGGGCACTCAGAGAGTGCAACACACTCTGACACCAATTCATGACAACTATTTCTTTGTGATTCAGTGTTAACACAATATATAGCTCCGGGTGGCCTTGATATTTGATCATGTCTACCTAAAATGGAACCGCTTTATCCTTGACACAACCCTTCCACCATGTTTAATCCATATTGGCTCCAAACTGTTTGACTTAAACAATTATGACCTTGAGTCTGACCTTTCAATATTAGCCAAAGTCAAAGGTAGAGTGACCAATAGAAAATATACAACTACATATTAGGTTTTAATAATAGCCACAGGTGTATCTGTAATCAGTTTCTAAAAATAGCCATTCTAAACGTTCAAACTCATTGTGAAAAATTCATAAAATGAAATGAAATGTTGCACAGCTCCTAATGGCATAGATTATATTAGCCTTATTTCAAAAGAATAATTTAAAGCTACAGTGTGTAGGATTTAGTGGTGAAGTTGCAGACTGCATTATACCGTCACCGGTCACAATTTGTTTTCCTTCACGTTTTCGCTTCTTTAGCGATGGGGATTCATACTCCCTTGACAGAAGCAATCTGCCATATCACAAAAATGAGGGTTCTCAAACTTGTTAGCCTGTACTAGCAACTAGGAGATGGTGTACAAGGGAGCAACCACTGATTCCTCTTCTTTTTTCTTCAGTCTTCTGGCTGCGCTGCAAAATGTGAAAGACCTATTAAGTGTGTCTCTTTTGGGCTACTGTATCAACATGGCGACCTCCATGAGGGGACCCACTCCCATTTAGATATGAAGGACTCATTCTAAGCTTATGAAAACACATTGATTCGTTGTTGCAGGTACACAATTACACAATGTTAATGACACAATAATGAACAGATGGTTATTCCATTTATGCTAATGTCGTTGGTCTTTCATTCAGGGTCACCACAGTGGACCCAGTACAGGTCTGCATTGCGATTTGGCACAAGTTTTATGCGGGATGCTCTTCTTGGTGTAACTCCAGTTCTACCCGGAGGAACACACACAGTCTGGTCTCCCAGCCAAGTACTAATCAGGACCTACTCTGCTTAACTTCTGAGATCTGACAGGATCAGGTCTACACAGAGCAGATTGGCTGCATACTCCATTTATGCTTATAAATGCTTAAATCCTACTTGTTGTAGCTTTAAATAGTTTTTTTGTCAAAAACAGTCAGAAAATTCCTGAGATTCAAATTTTTAAAAGAAGTAAAAAATACAAAAATTCATGAATTTAAATGAAACTATGCAGTACAACTCTCCCAGGGGCATACATTATATAACCCAAACTTGAAAAAAAACTTTTATAGTTTTTGTAAAATCAGCAGGACAAATTTAATATACATTTCTTAAAACTACAGTGTGTAGGATTCAGGAGTGTTTATGAGCAGAAATGGAATATAGCGTTCATAACCATCTATTAATTATCTGCAACAATGAATCAATGTGTTTTCATAAGCTTAGCATGAGCCCTTCATGTCTACATGGGAGCGGGACCCCTCATGGAGGCCGCCATGTTACAGTGCCACGTAGATACAGTTGCCCAAAAGGGACATAATTACTCCATGTGTTGAATATTGCAATGCGGCCAGAAGAAAAAAGAAGAGGAATCAGTGGTCACTCCCCCACACACTGTCTGCTGGTTGTTAGTGCAGGTTAACTAGTTTGAGAACCCTCATTTTTGTAAAGTGGAGGCTCATACCTATTGTTTATCATAACAGAAGGCAAGGGAGCATGAATCCACATAGCCAAAGAAGCAAAACATGAAGGGAAGCAAAACTATGACTGGCAACCGTATAATGCAATCTGCAACCTCACCACTAGATGTCACTAAATCCTACACACTGTAGCTTTAAGTTTAAAATTACATTTTTTTTTTAAATAATTCATAAAACTAAATTAAACTTTGCACTGCACTTCTCCTAGTGGCATAGATTATAGTACCAAAAAGGTCCTTTAATAGTTTTTGCGATCACCCCCCCACCACCCCACCCTCAACATAAAATATCCGGACAAACAGACGAAATTCCTTAGAATTACCATACCCCTGCACTTTCAGATGGGGGTATAAAAATGTTTGAGGTGAAGGCAAGCAGTGAAAGAATTAATGATGATGAACAAAAAGATGGTATAAATGTCACTACATTTTTTTTGACAAAGGACACAAATGTGAGCCTGAAAAGAAGAATGTGAGAATGAAGAATTTCAGACCAGAATCATTATCTCCATTACAGGATCCAATCCAAGTGCCAAGGTATCGACCGTCAGGCCTGAGAGAGATGCATAGCTTGATCAATAATTCTTACAGCCAATATTCTGACAACAAAACTTCAAAAGCTTCCATCAATTGACAGGAGAAACTGCTTAAAGATGTAACGCTTGAGAACACAACACAGAGGCAGACTTTCACACCTACACCTCAACAAAAATGATGGTGCCAACAAACATACAGAGAACTGATAAAAAAAAAAGTGAGAACAGAAGAATGAGACTTAGAAAAGAGGACAGAGAGTCAGCGAGGGCATAAGATATAAAACTGATGGTAAGTAAGAGTAAAGCTACTGACTGAGGTGAACACTTCAGTTGTCTGTTGGATGGTGGCAATGCGAGTCCACTTCCACTTCAGGAAAAGCTGCACCCTGGTAGGGTTGTGCAGAGTGGCCGACGGGTGTGTGCGGAAGAAGGTGGGAAAACGTTGACGGTTGGACAGCGCTGGTGAGCTGGAGCCATAGGACAACTAGAAAAACATTAAAGAAATCAAATCAGACATTATTCATATCTCACATTGGGCGTGGCAATCAACCAGTGAGGGCTGCCAAAATCACTGCCTTTATACAACTAGTAGGGGGCAATAAAATTACAAATCCAAATTTCAGTACAAGAACTGAAAGTTTTATGACCATAAATTGGCTGTGTGACAACTTTCAATATATTACATTATATTACGATCACAGCAGGGACAGGTGCTAACATCACACCAAATATGAAGAAAATATAACAAATGGTTGCTGAGATATTAGCCAAAGGGCTTAAAAAATTCATAGTTTAATGACCATAAAATTGACAGAGCTTATCTGACTGGAGATCTGTGAGCAAGTTCACAAAACGATACCCCCCACTCTGCTAATCTCCCCTTGAAGATGTCAAATTGGAAATTATTTTCCTTCCGTTTCACTGAAAGCCATAAAGCGGCTTAGGAGAAGTCGCTCTTGCGAAGTCAATATCAAGTGAAGCATCAATTAAACACAAAATTTTAATGATCTCCTCTTGAAGATGTCGGACCAAAATTATTTTCCTTCATGCACATATTCATATGGTGTGCTACCATTGTGTGAAGTTTCATTGAAATCCATCATATGATTTAGGAGGAGCTGCGCTTACAAGTCTCATGGACAGATGGACATCTTGGAAATACATTTCTCCAAGTGGCAGTACTTAGTTATTGTCTTGTCAATTAATATAGGAGTACTCTGCAGAATCAGCAATACATATCGTCATAATCTATAACACCCATGGGTACCGGCTTGCAATGGTCTAGATGAAACTCCAGGCTGGGTAAATTAATTTTACAGTACCAATGCCCCCCCTTAGACAGACGGACAGGGTAATTCCTACATACCGCACCAAAAGTTTTTTGTGGGGGGGTATAAATATATGGTGGGCATCATTCCAGAGTTGTACTAACTGTCATGGGTCACATTTGGCTCCAGTTCTGTTTTTCTGTCTTGCTTACTGTTATAGTCACTTATTTACCAGTTATTTCTGGTCATTTTCTCTCCATATTATTCAGTGATGTTTATTAGTCATGCTCTTATTCTGACATTTTCTCCTCTGTTAGTTTTGACTTCCAGGTTGTTGACCTCCGCGTGCGTGTGTCCATGCACTTCTGGGTTTAATTGCTCCACGTCCTTTATAAACACTGTTAGAATGTCTCCTTGTCACCAGATTGTATTAGGCTCCACCCTGCTCTCTCGCGTTACTTGTTACTGTTTTTGACTTCTCATTACTGACTTGTACTATCGTTCTGGCCTCCTGCTTTTCACTGGTTATGGTGTTTTGACTCCACGTTATAGACCCTTGCTCCCATTCCAGATTCCTGTCTTTTGCCTGCCGTTTGGACTCTGTGGTATGAGTATCTCTGGTTTTTGATCTCATTTTGTGTTTTGGACAATTCTGCTGATTGATCCCCTGAAAGACTGTTGCTGTTGATGAACTCTGGTTACTGAACTCTGCCTGGCTCTGGATTACTATTCCGTGGGGTTTTTTCCCTCAGAGAAGTGTTGTTGTTGTCTGCCTGGGCGGTTGCCATCCAGGATCCAAGGCGGTTCTGTGGTGTCGTGGATGTGGCGAAGCGTGACACAAGTGTATGCTATCAGACTATTTGCCACATTTGCTACTCTGAGCTATATCAATTATTATTATTTATTTAGAACAATAAAACCTGTTCCGTCCTTCATTATGGTTCTCTGCATTGGGGTCCTTGACTAGATCCGTTATATAAATATCAAACCAAGGATGAAAGAAAACCACTGAGCAGACATTTAGATCTAGCTCTGGAAAGATGGACACGTGATCGAACAGACACGAACAGACACTGATAAACTACATATTTTGAATTCCTTGCAAGCATCAGTAGTAAACAAACTTCAATCAAAATGTTTTCCAATCAGGACTCTTGTTCCTTCTTGTTCCAGTGCTCTTTGATACGACTGATTCACTCAACAGAGAGACAGGCAGAAAAAAATGCAACAAAAAGACAGAGGACCAGACAGAAAATCCCAGTTGATATTTTCTCATTTCCTTCCACACCCCTCCCTCTTCTGTGCATCCCTCTACTTTATGAGGTGTGTCGATAAAGTGGTATTTCAATAACAAAATACTGCATGCAGGATTTCCCGTGGATACACTGCTATGAAATTGTGATGGCACATTTTTCCATTTCAAGCAGAAAAAAAAAAATCTAATTATTGTTGTTACAAACAGCACTCCAGTAATTTCCTGTTTGTTTCATTTGGACCGGTATAATTTGAATTCTAAAGCACAATTTGCAAAATATCCCCTTGTGGTAGACAGCCGGCAGCTACGATGTGTGTCCATGGCGACGGGGAAAAAGGATGGTGCAAAATGCCATCAGAAGCACCAGTGAAGATTGTTCCACCAACAATTAGTTTCACAGTGACAACTGGAGATAAAACCTTCAACGTGTTTCTTTTAAAATGAGAAACCTGGCGTTTAGGGAACCATTACAGACACATGCAGCTCATCCTTCTCTCCGGCTCTCATCTCAGCTCCATTATTTAGACAGCCCTGAAATGTTCACCACTGGGAGCAAGACAGGGCTCAGTGATAGATGTCAAATGTCATGTATAATGTGAATTCTTCACAATTATAAATCCCTGTGGGCACAGGCAGGTAGACGAAGGCATCAATATGACAGGAGGAAAAAACAGACAGAAATTGACAGCTGATCTGGATGTGGCAATAAAACATTGCCAGAAGCCATCAATAATCATCTACAACACAGTCTTCAGAAGCATGTACTGGACTAAAACAGCATTCATTGGACATACACAAAGCACCAGTTCTGGATATGGATCAGGATCCAGACTGAATTTTATTTGGGAACAATCAGCACTGTGACACATAAGGTCCATTTCCACTGCCGGAATTCAACCGACTTCCCAGATGTCGTGAACATTTACAGAGACAGCCCTGTAATTCTCAGCCACAGTGTCTCCATTACGGTGACGATCCACCAGGCTCATGCAGCTACATATGCAGTGATGTAATTATTCTGCAACAGTTTTGCCTGCAATGTAGATTTTATCATTCCTCCTTGAGGACTCGAATCCTCACTGGATTTCGTCCATTGAGAAGAAACCAAACAGCGCCTGTACTTCTTCGTCGGTCTATCTGCCGCCTCTGCTAGCCATTCTGTTTCAGTTCTTCTGCTCTTGCTCGTTTTGTTAGGCTGGCTTGGTGCTTGTTGTTGTTGTCTTCTCCCGAGTGAGTTAATGACCAATCAGCATCTAGCCCCACCCAGCGATTTTTCAGGGCCACTCAAAAGTACTTACCTGAGAGCAGGGACTTATCTCACCCCCAAAAGAGGCCCCAAAAATCACCTTTCAGCGCCGGTCTCTGCGGTGGAGATATGCGCAAAGGTGTTGCACCACCTAAAATGGCCCACAAGTTCCTGCAGTAGAAACCAACCTACATATGTACCCTTTACCTTTTAAGGACCTATCTCAACACTCTATAGCAGTGTTTCCCAATCCTGGTCTTTGGGACCCATAGTACTGCGCATTTTCCACTTCTCCATATGCTAACTGCTGATGTGGTCTGAGCAGGCTCAAGGACAAATGAAAACCTTGCCGTACTTTAGGTACCGAGGACCAGGATTGGGAAACACTGCTCTGCAGTACATGGTCTGAAGCACATAGCACGAGTGCCTTTGGGGCATGTCCATCTTTGCTATTTAAAGGGTGTGTAATCTGAGTGCAAAGTCGGGCGCAGGGCACAAATGGGTTGTATTTAGTCACTTAATTACACATGGCTGTGTTTTGCACATTACATCAATTAAACTAAGTAGAGTGTCATCTCCCATTCCCGTTACGAGCCAGAGTGCACTAGCAAGTGGGGTACTGCTTTTCAGACAGCAGACTCAAGTGTGAGGTTTTCTGGCAAGTTAACAGATCTGCGCAAACACATCAAAGCACTCAAATTTTGAAGAATGTGGGTGTTGGATGTGAAAATGACAACTGCATCCATTGGACATTACTAATGACATTTGTGCTGTGCTGTGCACTGCCTTACACTGGATGGACAACAGAGCCTTTACACTTAGTTGCATTCGTTCAGAGTTGGCAAAAATGAGCAAAAATGCCTTATCTGGTAAAAAAGAAAGTAGTAACTCCTGGAGTTGGGTTTATGTTAGGACCATCACCAGCATTTAACATTAACATCATGCAATGACGTCTGTCAATGCTCGTGATCACCCTTTCATTTATTTTGCAAAAACAAAGCAAAACAAACCTCATATGGAAATTTGATCATAAATCGAATTTCCATACCGGATCGGTCGAGGCCCGAGTTAACAATGACGGCCACCGGTGCTGTTGTCCGACAGGGTACCGGCGGAAATTGAGCAACTGTTGGGCGAAGAAGAAGAAGAGGTGGAAAACGTGCCCGAAGGCAGCGGAAGAGGAGGAGAAAAGCTAGAAGTGTGGAAGTGAGAGTTGGGACTTTGAATGTTGGCAGCATGACTGGTAAAGGGAGAGAGTTGGCTGATATGGTGGAGAGGAGAAAGGTAGATATACTGTGTGTACAAGAAACCAAGTGGAAGGGTAGTAAGGCCAGGAGCATCGGAGGTGAGTTCAAACTGTTGTACCATGGTGTGGCTAGGAGGAGAGATGGTGTTGGAGTCATTCTAAAGGAAGAGTTTATTAAGAGCGTGTTGGAGGTTAAGCGAGTGTCTGACACGGTGATGTGTGCGAAGTTGGAAATTGAAGGCGTGATGATGAATGTCATCAGTGCATGTGCCTCACAGGTAGGTTGTGAGATGAAGGAGAAAGAAGATTTCTGGAGTGAGTTAGATGAGGTGATAGAGAGTGTACCCAAGCATGAAAGAGTGGTGATTGGAGCGGACTTCAATGGGCATGTTGGTGAAGGGAACAGAGGTGATGAGGAAGTAATGGGTAGATATGGTATCAAGGAGAGGAATGTGGAAGGGCAGATGGTGGTAGATTTTGCAAAAAGAATGGAAATGGCTGTCGTGAATACTTATTTTAAGAAGAAGCAGGAGCACAGGGTGACGTATAAGAGTGGAGGAAGGTGCACACAGGTGGATTATATCCTTTGTAGGAGATGCAACCTTAAAGAAATTGGAGACTGTAAGGTGGTGGCAGGGGAG
>OMMV01012541.1:3977-14010 GCA_900302635.1 Chatrabus melanurus
AAAGACAAAAGGAAGCTGGATCTGCACAAAAAAAAAAAAAAAATCCCCAGGAGGGTGAGTTGGTCTGAAAGTGATCCGGTATAACGAGCGTCTCATCAGTAGATCCACACATACCTCCAGTTATTTCTTCCTTCGCTTTGCCCACATCGGACAGTGTAGCTTCTCTGCTCGCGGCGTACGAGTTGAGGAGCTGAAGAGAAGAATCATCAGGAGGGCAGCAGCCATGCTCATGATCGGGTCCACTGCCAAAGAGAAAACTGCTTAGATATCTGGACAGAAACAATTCTGCTTTCCGTTTGATTAAAGCCAAACACACGTACAGCAATTGAATGCTGTACTTAAAAAAAACAAAACAAAAAAAAGCCCACTAAATTATGTTGTGACAATAAATTAGAGAATTTTTTTTTTTTCCTTTCTTCTGCCTCTTGGACTCTACAGCCTGTGGCAAACTCGAGGCCTGGGGACCAAATCAAGATGATCCAGTCAATGTGGGCCATCATTAAAAGCTAATAGGAATACTCCCTTTCAATGATGAGGCACTATGTGGTCAAACCTCCACCCACTGATGGGTCATACTGTAATCAATGTAGATGATTGGGTCAGCTTTAAAGGAGAACTCAGAGTTTACAACCTCGGCTCTGCTTTTAGATGTTTTAGGGGGTCGTCTTTTCAATCGGGACAAAAAATGAATTTAATCGGCACATTCTTTATTTAGAACAGACATCAGAAGCTGACCGGCTAATTAATGTTATTGGGCGGGGCAATAAGAACTCTGAGTCTTCTTTTCACCACTGAACAGGCAAAAATGTCAGAAGTGTCCAGCTGCACGGACGCTTACCTCACTAAATACACTGTAAAACGGCCGATTGTACAGTTAGCTGCTTACCTTAGCCTAGCCATTCTCCCCCGTTGTCACCGAGGCATTGCAAGTGGACTGTCGATGAGGGGCTGGGCCTTACAGAACGAGCCCCTCATCGGCAATCGATCTGTCATCAGTCAGCGGCCGGCAGCGGCAGCCGGTGGCTAAGACGCTAACTGTATAATCAGTCATCTTAAAAAGTTTAATTTCGTGAGGTAAACGTGCATGTTTACTTCTGCAGGGATCCTGTCCGTGTTGCCAGACACTTCTGACGCTTTTGCCTTTTCAGTGACTACAGGAACTTGTTTCCTCTGAGTTCTTATTACCCCGTCCAACAACATTAATTAGCCGGTTAGTCGGCGGTGGCGTTTGCGTTCTAAATAAATAAATGCACCAATTAAATTCATCTTTGTCCCGAGTGAAAAGATGACCCCCTAAACATCTAAAAATAGAGCCTAGGTTGAAGAATGTCCTCCTTTAAGTAGATGCCCAAGTGCTTAGATTTTGGGGATAATCCAGATTGAGATCTGGATTTTTCTATCATCTGTAACATTGCGAGCTGGAACATGTTGGGCCTCACCGGAGACACATATTAGAAAACGCCATCGCCGACGTGTATTTTCTGCACATATATGAAATCTGTTTAAGTACCTGGTGGAGTAGCAGTAGCCGGGAATGTGTCCGTTTTGTACCGTCTGTGGTAACAGCGTGTCGCACTCCAACTCACAATCAACGTCCTATTAAAACAAAGATTCAGAGCGCAGAATGAAAACAATCATGTTTCAGAACCGTTTTCTCGAAGGCTACAGCGTGCCGCGCGTTCTACCTGCTGCAGCCCCGGCAGGCAGTGAGCGGGGAGGTGGCCTTTGCCGTTAGGAGTATATTCTCCGTTCGGCGAGTATATGGCGTGCGACGAGTTCATGTGGGCGTCCAGCGGGCAGTGTCCAACCAGGGCGAGCCCCTGAAGTGGAACCATGGTGTACTGACACGAGGACACGGGGGCGGCCACAGCGGGGAAACACAGGTCAGACGTTTGCTCTGAAACAGAAAACCGAATCCCGATTACACGGAGGCAGACTTATTCCTGTCTCGCAGCTCTAAAGCGCCGTCAGAAACACGCACTCTGTTTGGCCCAAGCCCTCCAAAGGCAGAAAGGGATGAAGGCGACAATGATGAAGACGAAGGCTCCGAGGACGATGCCGACTATGAGGTAAGGCAGGTCACCGGGCCGAGGCACCAGCCCGCTGGAGTGTCCCGACCCCAGGATAGGCATCTCCGATGGAACAGGCCGCTGGTGGTTGGGACGGGCTGAGGGCGACAGGAACAAAAACATCAGCATCAGTCTGGAAAAGAGTCCACGGCAGCAGAAAGTTTAAATAATCGCGGCCAAATAACCGGGAACGTCGCCTCACCTTTAGTTTCCAGGATCACCACATTGCCAAATTCGCTCTCGCCTTTCTCGTTGAAGCTCTGCATTTTGATGTCGTAGGCGGTCTCAGGCTGCAGGTCAGTGATGGAATGCCAGTATCGATCGCCCTCCACCACCGCCTTCTTATAGTCGCTGTCGTTATCGCTGTCTGTTGGCCGGTAATAGATGTAGAAACCGTAGATTGGTGTGTTGTTTACTGGAGTGTACTGAAGAGAGAGACACACAAAAAAACCAACAATCATTATCATGAACTTGAAATATATAAACTAGGAGGGCACTCAGTGGAGTTCAGACCCAAGACGTCCCAACTGATTAAAAAAGAAAAAACTGTCAATCATGCTGCGTTCACATTACAGGCTGACATGACCTGAATCTAATTATTTACCTGCATGTAACACATCTCATTACTTTTGTGTCATGTACCAAACCTGGATTAAAAAAATAATCACATTTGAGCCACCTAGATGTGATTTTAAATCTAATCTCTAGTAATGTGAGTACTGTAATACAGTTAAATGTTTTCTGAGTTGTGTGAACATGCAAAAAAAATGCCAATCGCAATTTGTTGGCTCTTTAGGTTTACTCAGATGAACCCACAATTTAATGGTCTCTCTCTTTAAGGGCAAGCCTGAAAATTACACTAGATTTCACAAAAATCAGTTTTCAGTAATCCTGCTAATAATCTGACCAATAATAAATACACACATATATAGACTGTTCAATACAATTAAGGGAGCACGGTGCTCCTTTAATTATTTTGAGCAGTATAAATAAAAAATAAAAAAATACCGCTACGTAAAATAAATGAAGGATATCGAAGAGGCACTGCCACATCCTGCACGTGCACACAACGCTGCGCTGTAAGAGTATGACAGTGAGACCAACACGTGACATCATTAATCCAGCCTATTGGTTGTAGATATCCAGGAAATGTTTTTTTGGAGTACAGGGACGTCATTTCATGATATATATATATATTTTTTGTGCATTTTTCAGCCTTTATTTGAAACAGTGAAAGACAGACAGAAAACAGGGACAGACATGCAGTAAAGGTCGCCCAGGTCGGGATTCGAACCTGAGGACACTGCAGACCGCATTCTGCGGCATATGGTACGCGCCTTAACCCCTCAGCCACGAGCGCTCCATTTCATGATATTTTAGTGATGTTCTCATTTACGTCACTTATTACCACATAATGACAAATGATTCGCTGATTGATACGAGTTTCCCATCTCCTCTCTAGCCCCATTTGTTGCAGAGAGCTCCTGGAAAATGTTTTTCAAACTATATTTTTCACAACCGTGACCTTTGACCGACCTGCTCCACAAGGTAATCATCTGGAATATTCCTACCAAGTTTGGTGAAAATCTGACCACCAGTAAGAGTTATTTTGGACACCAAGAGACAGACAGACAGACACTAGCGATTACAATACCCTGCTGCGCCGCTGGCTGCAGAGTAAATTCTGAAATGTCTCCTTCATTCGGAGTCACTCACTGTCCATTTGAGTATGATGGTCGTCTCGTTGATGGCTTCGTTGTAGGTGATGTACGGGCCGTACACGGGCCGTTCGTGGGTTCGCCCTCCAATCACTGTGTACGCTTTCGAGGGCGCACTGGGAGGACTGGAACCGATCACGTTCACCGCCACAACTCGAAACTTATAGGACGTTCCTGCAAGAGGAGGCAAGAATTATTGCTAATCTGTCCGAGGATGAAGAAGATGCTGTTGTACCGCGCGCTGATGACTAACGATGTCTGTCCGCTGATTACCTGATTATGAATGACCGCTTTAATTGCTGAAACGACCGTATCAACCCCCGTTAATTAATTTATTGTGTGTGGGGATGTAATTATGCAGGACGTTATCAGTATAAATCAACACGCCACAATAAGCTGCTCTACGAGTAATTCCACGTGTGGCGAGCGGCCGACCTTTCTCCAGGCCCGTGATCTCCACAGAGAGGCGTTGTGGTGGGATGTTCTCCACCGCCGTCACCCAGTCCTCTCCCGCCTTCTTCACTTTCTTGTACTCCACCTGAAATGACTGGATGGGGAAGCCACGGTTACCACGCGGGATCCAAGTCACGTACGCTGACGTTTCCGTCGCCGTGGAGACGGTGGGCTTGTCAGGGGCCTCGGGAGCTGCAGAGGAGGCAGAAATGGGGGTCAACATCAAATATAAACAACAACAAAATATTTAGTGCAAATGTCTGCAAAACCACTACGGGTAATTACGACAGTAAAACAGGGGGAAATGACCACATTCAGCACTTACTGGGAATTCATCCTTCAGTGACGAATGAAAGAGATTGAAAAATGTCCACATTAGTCAAAAGCAGAATGTTAAGGAGACGACAGACTTTCGGTACAGTGATGTGCAGTTACGGTTATCACGGCAGAAGTGACAGTCACTGTTAGTGTAGTTAATCAGATGACCGTTGGGGATGCTTACGAGAAAGGCTCGGCGAAGGAACAGCGGGAGTTTTCGGCGGGTCGTTTTGCCCTCCTGGACTCCTGCGACCTGTAGTCAGAAAAACGTGAACGCCCGGGTTAAAGTTTCATTAATTAAACCCTCGGCTGACAGATGAAGACGCTCCACGGCCGGTGGAACGGCGGCGTACCTTTGCCAGTCCTGAACGTCATCATGGCAGGCTGACCCAAACCCGCGCAGTTCTTGGCTGCCATCTCCACCTCGTACAGGCTGTCTGGCTGCAGTTTGCACAGGGTCATCTTATGGAGAGAGCCCGAGATGCTGGTGGAGGTCCACTCTGCTAAAGGATCTCCCACCTGAAAGAGAGAGGAGACAAATGTTAATGGTGCAGGAGATCAATAGTAATCAAAAGTGGGGTCAACAAGTTCGAACGCTGTCGTCGATTTAATGTCGGCTCCCCACAGTACCTTTCTGTACTTGATCATGTACTCCAGCACAGGGGTTCCACGTTCGTGGCGAGGCCTCCAAGTGAGTTCGTAGTAGTCGGCTTTGCCGGTGCGCGGCTGACTCAGAATGATGGGGGCTTCCGCAGGCAGGACTTGTCCCGGGAATTCGGAGCAGTCTAAAGGCAGCATGGCGCCGGTGGCTCCGGGCCGCACAGGCGGCTGCTCTCTCAGCACCTTGTCGGGGCTGAGCGGCCGCAAGATTGAGGGCAGCTTCCCTCGGGACGGAATCCCTAGAACGCACACGGAGACACGATTTAATGAACGCCGATCGCTCTGATCACAAAGAACTTGCTGTATGACATCACAAAACTGACCTAGTCCCGTGACGAGGCGAGCGGCAGCCTGCGAGCTGCCCACGGCGTTCTCAGCCATGCACTGGTACAGCCCGTCGTCCTGAGGGCCCACGTTGAACACACGCAGGAAGCGGGAGGTGAGGCGGTAACGAGGAGACGGGGCGAGAGGTCTGGCGTTGTGGAACCACGTCACAGACGGAGCGGGTTTACCGCGCACCTGGCAGGTGAAGCGCACCGTCTCTCCCCACGCGACGTCCTGCTGCTGCAGCTCCACCGTCACCTGAGGAGGCTCTGCGGGAGACGGCGAGTGAGAGACAGAAACGGCGTGACCACCACGACTTCAAACGAGCACGTGATTGTGAGCAGAATGGCGACCGCGCACGCGGGTGGAGCCAGCTAGTTGATGGTTGGCTGCTTGTGAATTGGGGAGAGACAAGAGCTCGTTACAGCTGCAGCGGCTCTCTGGCTTTAATTAGAGGCAGCTGCAGAGAGACGAGCCCACAGAAAATCACTGTGAAAACAGTTGTCCATAATCGAGACGCGCTCAATCAAACGCCGCTACAGAACAGGCTGCTCTGTCTCCACAGACACAACGCCACACGCTCGTACGCACACACAGACCTCAGTCTCCTCCGGCCGCCAAACAGGAGTCAGTGAAATGATTAAATCCATGCCACAGGCAAAACTCCACTCACAAAAAAATCTTTGTTGATTCAAACGCACAAACAACATTCGCTATGAACCTTTAAGGGAATCTACATTTAACACTTTAGTTTGGGGTCTTTGAACTCCACGCTGCTTAACAACGACACGCAATTCGCGACGACGGACGTCCTCCACTCACCGAACACTTGCACATCATAGAGCGCCGTGGCGGCGCTGGCCGATCCAATGCCGTTGTCGGCCCGACAGACGTAGGTGCCCGAGTCGCCGTTGCCCACGACGTCGATCAGCAGGTTGCTGAGTAGGAAGCGCGTGTTGTTATGGAAACGCAGGTCCCGCCCATCTTTTGCCCACGTGACCTGCGGCGTAGGGATGCCACTGGCCACGCACTCCAGCACCAGCCGCTGGCCTTTGGTCACCATGATTGAACGAGGCGCCGGCGGGTAAATGATACGAGCCGCCTCGGACGTAGAGCCTGGGAAAAAGGAAAACCGGCGGGATAAGAAAACTTAGTGGGATTGTTAGATCTGTTTCAGGATTACATCCAGCATTTAAGTTGGAACATTAATCCTTTAAGCATCAACGTCTGCACCTTAATGTCAGATAATTATTTATTAACGAGACACTCGGTTTATCCTTCAGATTGGAACGCTGCGGGCAGACACTCACGGCGTATGCGCAGGCGGTCAGCAGAGGTGGACGTTTTGACCTCCTGAGTGACGGGGTTGTATGCAGCACATTTGTACGGCCCCTCATCTTCCTGCGTGGCGTTGGCTATCTGCAGGTTCCCCGACGGCATGATGAGGTAGTTACCTACAGGAGGAAAGACGAAGATCAGAGCGATAATGACATGAGAGAGGGAACGTTTTGACTTTCATATTGGTGGTTTGATTATTTCCTGGGTGGGTACAGGTGGTCGTAAGTCCAGCTCTTGAACGTGCACTTCAGCTCCAGCTGAGCTAAATATTCTAGACGGACACCCATCTATCCAGCTTTAGGGGTTTTTCCATATTGAAATTATTGCATCACACTTTAAATGTCTAAATGTTACGTGGACAGTGTGTAGTTCGGCTCGGACACATATGTGCTCGTCTTTCTGCCACCATCTTCCATTTTTGGCTTTGCAATCCTCCTGAGGAGGTCGCAAGAGCTTGCAATAGTTAAAAAAAAAAAGTACAACTGACAAGGCTGCATGCTATTTTCAAACTGTGCTGCACGAACATAATGTGCATTACAATGTCAGCAGGGACCACAGGGTGGCGCCCTAGAATCTGAGGGCGACCATATAGGGAATGCTCCTTAATGTGGTCTTCATTTCCTCACAGATAAGCCACAGTTATCAGTACCTACAGCTTCCAGGCATCATCAGAAGACCGGCCACAAACCACTACAGCTTTTCTTCTCTTCCAGGCAACGCAGAAATAAATCATTTGAAAAATAAACACCGGCATTCCCACGTTTCAACGTTCAAGATAACTCTCTTATCACTGCTTTTATAATGGCCCGGATAGCAGGATTAGAGCATTCCAGTAAATTCTGGCGACGGCATGGGAATAACGGGGGGAAAGTGGAGCGAGTGTTGTGAGAGATTTTAATAGCAGGACTGCACCTTTGGACGTCTCCAGCCATTCCTGTTTGACGCTGTAGCGAACCTGCGCCTTCGGCTGGCTTTCGGGGAGGTGGCACTCGATAACAGCCGTGTTCCCTTCATCCACCTCGATTTCCTGCTGGTCATCGGGCTCAAAGTCACGCAGCTCTGGAAAAACAACAACAGGAAAACAAAAGGCACAGCATTAGAGCTGCACGAGGTTTTTGACCATTTCAGTGCTTTTCTTAATGTGATCCGTCAGCGGGCCATACGCAGCTTTAACGGTTTGATTTGAAGCTGCTACTTCTTCTTCTGCTGCGTTCAATACTCGTGTCACTCCACATAAGACACTAATGCCTAAAATGGTTGGAGCCGTTCAAAGTTCGTTTCTAACATTAGTAAGACTGAATCGGTTTCAGGCTCTGTGGGAAACACGGGGTGGGATTACTGGGGCCGTGTGCTGTGACTCCATCCTGCAGACACACAGTCTGCACAGCACAGACACTCACATGACCTCTGACCTCCTAAACCCCTGCATGAGAGGGCTGGAAGCCTGGGCCGTAGGGTCAGAGGTGAAAGGTGTCTGTCCCATAGGTTCGGAGAAAGATATCCATATCAGATCAGGAGGAAACAAGTCTGTTATTAAAGCTACGGTGTGCAGGATTTAGGGGCGTTAATTAGCAGAAATGGAATATAGCGTTCAAAACCATCTGTTCATTAGTGTTGCGATTCATTGCGATTTGTTGTTGCTTTTCTAAGCTTAGAATGAGCCCTTCATATCTTCAGATTTTGTTGATACAGTAGCCAAAAAGGGACATACTGACTCCGCCTTTCGCATTTTGCAGCACGGCCGGCAGACTGAAGAAAAGAAGAGGAACCAGTGGTTGCTCCCCTGTGCACCGTCTACTGGTTAAGAAATTTAAGAACCCTCATCTTTTTGAAATGTAAGATCATACATATTGCTCATCATAAGAGAAGACAAGGGAGCATGAATCCCCATCGCCAAAGAAACAAAAATGTGAAGGGAGATCTTGACCAGTGACAGCATCATGCAATTTGCAACTTCACCACTAGATGACACTAAATCGTACACACCGTAGCTTTAAAAAGGGGGGAAAAAAAAGAAAGACAACCAAAGTACTCAGACTATATACCTCCAACAAGGACCGACGTGCACTCTCACAATGTAAAAAACAAACAAACAAACAAACAAACAAAAAACAGCCCAGATCAGGGATGTGCATCTATATACCATAAATCCAGGTCCAACAGTTTTGGGGGTTTTGTTCTAGCAGATCACCTCAAGAGGTGATTTCACTGTTGAGCTCCTGCCCTCAAGTGAAACTCATCTTTTGACGGAGGTTAGTTTGTTCATTCGTGTGAACTTCATCCAGGTGGATGAAGTGGTTGGTGGCCTTTCTTTTTTCCACAATCACACAAATCAGACGCAGCGGCGACAATTCTTCAGGCTCCAGCGTGAAGTCTGTTGAGGTTCAGTCAGCCTTTACATGGGGGAGCCCATCCTGGTGCTCGCTCGACGGGAAGTCAAACTCTCTCAGCAGGGATGGCGTTGACAGTCCAAGTGTCCAAATTCCAATCAGGATACGAATGACTGTTGGGAATAAGTGTGTAAGCGTCAGTAGTGAAGTGATTGCAGCCGATCCTCCGGCGGGGTGGATCTACTGATGGCGGAACAAGGGTGGTAGGGTCAACACTCAGAATGCTCTAGGATAGTGGCAACGTCGGACAGGATGGAAGGTACTCAGTCGCCAGCGATGATAGAGTAACCAGCTTCATGGTAGCTTTGAGCACAGCAGTGATTGCCTTGGTGCACCTGCTGTGGCTCTAGACTGGTTCAGCATATTCTGCAGTGGAGAAGGTCAGAACCAGTGTTAGTGGGGCAGGTAATAGAATAATCGTTCACTTTGTGACGCAAGCACCAAATTTGGCATGAACAATGTCCAGAATTGACTCTTTCAGAAAACCCCGTTAGCCATTCAAAAATCCAAGATGGCCACTATATTTTCCAAGATGGCATCCGGACAAATGTAGAATCCTTCAATCATATTGAAACATATACCATATTATTCGCCTGATCATAACGATTCTAAAAAGGTATAGTTTGGACTATCTGTGACTGAATGTTATGGAGTTATGGGGCAAAAACAGCAACAATGGTGACAAAGGTCAATTTCAGTTTGTACAGGGGTCAAAAGTTAAAGTTGCTTCAATTTTTGTAAAAAATGATGCAAATTATTGGTT
>OMMV01012561.1:1603-12989 GCA_900302635.1 Chatrabus melanurus
ACTGTGCTGTGGTTGGGAAAACAATGCCATTTATTCTGGCATCATGTTGGCAACATTGTCATGTAAACATAATGGGTAGTATCTAGGTCAGCAAAATTATCGGAGTCATGTCTATAAATCGTACGACAGTAATTATTGTGAAAGGCCAACCCACCTGTTTTTATGACCAAGATCTTTGCGCTGTCTTACACATTACTTCTCCCACCAGATCTTCCCCTATGAGCGGAAGTGGTATAACCGCAAAGAACTGGCACGTCACCGTGCACATGGAGACCCTGACGACACCAGTCACAGAGGTCACCCTCTCTGCAAGTTCTGCGATGACCGTTACCTTGACAATGATGAGCTGCTTAAGCACTTGCGTAGAGACCACTATTTTTGCCATTTCTGTGATGCTGATGGTTCTCAGGAATATTACAGGTGTGTTCATACAGCGGAAAATCCATTTGTCATCCATGTAACAAGAGTATATTTGTTTTGCAGTTACAGCAGTCGACAGTCTTTTTCTTTTTTTTTTTTTTAGTTAGGTTCACAATTCTTTGCACACAAGTTCTAACTAGGATGCATTTTATTTTGTTTATTTTTAATCCTTCATAGCGATTACCGATACCTGAGTGAGCACTTCAGAGAAACTCACTATCTGTGCGAGGAAGGCCGCTGCGCCACAGAACAGTTCACACACGTGTTCCGCTCTGAGATTGACTACAAGGCCCACAAGGCCGCGGCGCACAGCAAAAACAGGGCAGAGGCTCGACAAAACCGCCACATTGACCTCCAGTTTACCTACGCTCCAAGGCAACAGAGGAGAAATGAAGGTAGTGTGGCCGGTATTTTGTGTTTTATGAATTCACTTTCACGTTATAAAGGATAGCAATGAAAATTCCTTCTCTGCCGGGCTTATTGTTTACATGGTGCAGCTATGTTTTGAAGGAAGTAAATGTGAAGCACAGTCTCTGCATATGCTGTCAGGTCTGGTGTCGGGCGAGGACTACGAGGAGGTGCGCCATAATCGAGGAGGAAGAGGAAGACATCAGGGTGGACAGAAGAGTTGGCGGTACATCCGGTGAGTCTAATTTAGCATATTGACTAAGTGGGAAGTATGACAAACTGCCGCCGTCCCATTGAAGTGATGCAGGTCGTGCATAAGCCTTTGTTTGCTGTCGTACAGCACGTTGATGTTATTGGACACCAATAAGATACAAGAGGGTAAATGTAGCTTTGCATATAATCGTGTGCAGCATGTATCAACTGCTGTTGTTTATTGAGGTGTGAACATGGAAACAATTTCATGAATGGCAGCATGACATTGTCAGTGTCCTTTAACTGTGTAGCGCACACAACATTGTACAACCTTTGTTTCGTTTCGTTTCATTTATTTGAAAGGGACAATACACATTAATGAACAACAAATTAAGTTGTAAATATGCCAGATTCTAGCAGCAGTTGCTAATTTGCATCTGTAGTCCCCTATACATAAATAAATAGATTAAAATACAAATCACAAAGCAGTACAAAATCGAGATAATACAGATAAGAGCATTGCAATAAAAAAACTGAATATCATAATAAAACGACAGAATAAAAACAAAATATAACAAGAGTTAATGGTCGCACTTCTGATTATCCTTCAGCCAACATTTAAGATTTCCTTTGAAGGATGAGTATGAGCTGTCCTTTGAGTTTTGAAATGTTTACGCTGCATTACATTTATTGCAGCATTACTGACAAATTCCAAGCTGTCGCCGCAGACATTTCTTTTTATAAACGCGGGTTTCCTGCTTTCTGATGTGTCCATGCAGAGAAGAGGAAAACAGGGAGGTTGCAGCTGCTATGAGGGCATCCATGGCACATCGTCAACAGGAGGACAGAGGTGTGGCGATTGAGAGAAATGCACCCAAACATGCCAGAGAGGAGCGACCTGAGAGAACAGAACCAGATGAGTCCAAACAAAGGACTGGGCATACCAATCCAGCGGGCAAACCTCCAGGTAAAATGGAATCTGTCCTGAAGGGCCAGTAGCTCCTGCTGAATTGGAACTGAAGAGGAGAAGTTATTCGTGCACTCACTGGCACAGTAATCCTCGCTGGTTTGACCCAGAAAAAGTAGGTCATGGTCAGTGCCCTATGAACTCGTGCGAGGGGGTTGTGTGATGAACTTGTATCCCAAATCAAATATCTTATAACTGATGATTTGGTGTCAGTTGAAGTCAATTTGAGAAGTGGGTTTACAGGACCCAGTTCAATCAACTGTTGTCATTGGTAGTATTGCCATAGCAGATGGTCACCCCTCTGAGTCTGGTCTGCTTGGGGTTTCTTCCTATACTCATAAACATCCAGGGAGTTTTTCCTCGCCACTTTTGCCAATGTGCTTGCTCAGGAGGTGGGTAAGGTTAGACCTTACCCTTGTGAAGTGCCTTGGGGTGACTTGTGTTGTGATTTGGCGCTTTATACATGAATTGAATCTCTGGAAAAGTCACTGATATAGGTATGAGTATTTGCATTCAGACTGAGATGGTGACAGATGCGCAGGTAATTGTGATCAGATGATTGACACCACTCACATTTTGTTATGTTGCACCACTTGGCCACATTTATTGTTAAAAATATAATTAATTCAACAGTATTTTGTTCTGACATTTAATATCCCCCGCCGGCCGTAAGGCCAGAAGTGTGATTTTTAAAATTGCACTCCATTATGTGCGTGCGTCTGTCACATTTTCTTGTTCACATGGTAACTTGAACAAAATTTATCTGACCATTTATCTGATCTTGAATGAGTTTGAATTTGAGCCTTGTTGGCTTACAGCAGTATCCTCTAAGGACCCCCCCACTTTAATCAACAGAGTATTGTTGATTTTTCATATTTCTTCCCTAACCAAACAGCAACAAAAAAGCACCGGTATTAGAGCTGCAACAATTAATCGATTATTAATTGACTGTTAAAGTAATAGACTATTTTGATAATGACATTTTTTTTAAATATCCAAATTCTCTGATTTCAGCTTCTTAAATGTGAATATTTTCTGGTTTATTTCGTTAGTTTCTTTACTCCTCTCTGGCAGTAAACTGAATATCTCTGGGTTAGGGACAAAACAAGACATTTGAAGGCATCATCCTGAGCTCTGGAAAACATTGATCAACATTTTTCACCATTTTCTGACATTTTATGGCCCTAACAACTGATCAATTAATTGGTCGATTATTTTCTCAATTAATTGATTATGAAAATAATTATTTGCAGCTCTAATCAATATTTGGACCTAGGGGTGCCTCCAATCCCCTGGGCGTTCCTGAAATTTGTGGAAAAATGTGCCAAAATGTTAATTTTCACCAATAACTCTTTGGCATTTATTTGTTTGTTTTGAGATTACCACCCTTAGCTTTGGTATACAGAGTGACAATATTAAGTAGTTGTTCAATTGCAGTAGGTGTGTTTTACCTTGGAGTGCCCCAATCCCTGTGGTCCCTCTAATGTGTGGAAAATGTCACAATCTAAATTTTAGCAAAAAAAATAATTTTATTTTTTTTTCTTTGAAATTTTCACCCAAGAGCTATGTGTATCGTATGAAGATATGATGTATTAATTACATTGGGACAGGTTTGTTTTAGCTAGGATGTCCTCCACCCACCCACCCCACAGGTAGCGGGCCCCGAAATCTCAAACCAACACTATACCAATGGAATGCCATGGTACAAATTACCTTCAGGGGATACACTGCACACGAGCGTACCTTCTTGTTTTCTTCCCAGACAGTTGTTTATTCCCTGCGCTGCCAATAACATTTGAATGAAATGTGCAAATTACTCTTTACATTTTCAGTGTTTCAGTAAAGATGGTGACAGAATTGTGGAATTTAATCCGAGTTTGTGAGCATCCCAACATCAGTATCTTTCTTTTAAAGATGGCCAAGTTTTATCTGTTTATATTCACATTATTTTAAATACAAGAAATTTTTTTTTTTCATCTCTATAACAGTAAGAACCATGCAGAGCACTAATCCACTGGATGAAGATGATGACTTCCCAACTTTGGGTGCCACAGCTGCCGCATCCACATCCACATCCAGGTATTGAATGAATACAAAGACTAATTTGCTTTGCCTGCTCTTACGGTAACTTTAAACACATCGTTAGTCTGACATGCACCTTGTGCACTTAAACATTATACATTTCTGCTGGTGGTGTGTTTATGTGCCCCTCCAGTGTAAAGTCAACCACCGCAAATGTTGCAGCAGCCCATGGAACTCTGAAAGAAGACGACTTCCCCAGTCTGCCAGGTGTCAGTGTGGCAGCCACGCTGACTCCAGCTTACTCTGCCCCACCCAAAACACATTCCTCCTTCAAAGAGGAGGATTTCCCCGTACTTGTGTCCAAAGTCCGTCCCACCAGACCGGCAGCAGTCAGAAGTTCTGCTTGGTCCAACCATACTGCTGGGGTCATTCCAACAAACCAAACCCTTCCACCCTCCTCCAGACAACCGGTTCCCGTTTCAGCCGGTCCTAAGCTCGTCTCCTCCTCCAGCTCCTCATTTTCACAGAGACAAAAGAAAGGTGGGGAGAATGGGAAAGCAAAGTCTGACCAGTCTCCTCCTTCTGATGACGATGAAAGTGGAATGACGAAGCAGGAATTCCGTTCTGTTCGCACAATGTTGGATATCTCGTCCCTGCTCACAGTTAAAGATGGAAACGGTAAACCTTCAGCTTCAACTTCCAGCGCTCCAAACCAGACCTCCAGCACTAATCCCTCTGCTTCCAAAGCCAGCAAAAAGAAAAAGCAGAAGAACCCAGCGACTGCTTCCACGCCTGCAGTTTCAGGGATGACACCAACTGGAAATACAGTTTCAGTGGAAAAGGCTTCACAAAAGGAGAATGTTCCCGAGAACCCCACCCCTCCCACTGATGGGACTGCCGTGATGGAAACGCTTCCAAGCGGATTAGCTAACGGTTACACTGAGAAGTCGTCTGTTTGTCAAGATTCCTCTCTTGACCAAGAGGAAGACTTCCCTGCCCTCATGGCAAAGAAACCACCACCAGGTACAGAAATCAACACAGGGTATGATGTAGGCAGGAAAGAGTTCTGTTCATAAAACTGCTTTTAATCCAGATTTTAAGTTTCAAGTCATTTTCACACATAATTGTGGTCAGACGTTTACATACACCCGTGAACATGAATGCTATGGCAATATTGAGATGTCATTGATTTCTTTGAATTATTCCCTTTCTGCAGCAGAAAGATTGTACTGTAATATTTGGTTGAATGTCCCTTAACCAAGTTTCACCTTGATCAGACGCTTCTGGCATAATTCTGGTTGGACATTCTGCCTCTCTTCTTGGCAGAATTGGTAGAGTTCAGTTAAATTTGTTTGTTTCCTGAAATGGACCTGACTTTTACACACAGTCTGGATGTTTTCAATAGGGTTGCTGTCAGCACTTTAGAAAGGCCATTCCAGTTCATGTGTGTTGGGGTCATTATCCTGTTGGAACACATTGTGTACCAGTTTCAATCGTCTAACTCAGTGGTTCCCAACCCTGGTCCCCAGGGACCCCCTATCCTGCATATTTTCCATCTTTCCCTGCGCTGCCAAAAGCTAATTAGCTGACTCAGGTGTGCTCAGCCAATCAAGAGCTAACAGACACCTGAATGAACTCATCAGTTTTTGGTAGAGCAGGGAGAGATGGAAAATGTGCAGATTGGGGGTCCCTGAGGATCAGGGTTGGGAACCACTGGTCTAAGTGATGGTTTGAGGTTTTGTTGGAAGACGACTGAAGTAGTCCTCCTTCATTATTCCATTTACTTTGTCCGGTGCACCAGCTCCACTGGCAGCGGAACACTCCCAGAGCATGATACTGTGATGCTACAACCATCATGGTCAACAGTTGGTGGAATCCTATGCCTCAGCCATTATCAATGCCGGAATGTTATTCTGACACTTCTGCATTGCAAAAAAACGTATGTGTCATGATGTCACGTCTAGCATCATGACATCAAAATACGCTGGATTGGATTTTGTCAGTAACGGAATTACATTCCACTGGAGAATTGCCCCAATACATTGTCAGAAAGCAGAGAAGGAAGAACTCGGACAACAGAACTCCACGTCTCGTCTAAATGCATTAATCATTTATTTATTTTCCTGTTTATGATTTACCTGATGTTTGAGAAGATATTAACTGCTTTCTTGTGCTGGCGTCTCACCGTTTTCATCTCAGGTTTCAAGAGCTCCTTTCCGATGAAGGCCACGGCTCCTGCCCCGTCCTCCGCTGTGCCTCCTCCTCCACCTGGTCTGGGAATCATGAAGCCTCCTCCTGGTTTCACTGGTATTCCCCTCAACAGCAACGTGCTGGAACGTGCTCCTTCTCCAGTTAACCTGTGAGCCATTGTACCGTTTGCTTGTTTTAACTCTGCATGATTGACATGTGACTGACAAAGTTAGCCGCTTGGCTTTTTTTTTTAGTGTCTGAAATCCTAATGAGTTCTGTGGTCCAGTTATTGGGCCTGTGGATTACTAACCGTGGGTGTGGTTTTCCACAGGCCCCCCAAACTGTCGGGCGATTACCTGGTGCCAGAAGACTACCAGCAGAGGAACTTGGAGCTGATCCAGTCCATCAAAAAATACCTTCATGATGACGAGTCACAGTTTAACCAGTTCAAGAATTATTCTGCACAGTTCAGAAAGGTAACACGAGTTAAACTGGTAGCACGTCCCTCCTGCGGTGATCAATCTCATCATCCTTTCATTGCTCTACAGGGTGTGATATCAGCAGACAAGTACCACCGCAGCTGTAAGGACCTGCTCGGAGAGGACTTCAATCGCATTTTCAATGAGCTGCTGGTGCTCTTGCCAGACACTGGCAAGCAGCAGGAGCTGTTATTTGCACACGGACACTCCAAGGCAGCGGAGAAGCAGTCAGGAGCTGGAGGAGGCAGGAAGAACAGGAATAAGAACGCCTGGCAGGTGCCCACATTGGCCTCTAATGCTAATGTGGCAGCTGAGCTGGACTGTCAGCTGTGCCCCACATGCAGACAGGTACTGTCCCCCAAAGACATCAGCTTCCATAAGACCCTTCACAGCACAGAGAGCGAGGACTTCCCCTCCTTGCAGTCGATTAGCCGCATCATCAGCTAGCCTCCCGTGGTTCTGCTCTTTTTCTCGTCGGCATTCGTGGGCCAAGTTTTCCAGCTGCCCTTGCAGTTCTGTTGATGTCTTACATCAGCCAGTGTGGAAAAGAGGAACCTGTTTTTCAGGCGACCCTGTCCCAGATGTGTGTGGGGATTGATTTTCAAATAAAGGAGAGTTCAAGGCATTTTATGTTGAGGATAATATTCATGGGTTTTTGTGACTGGTTGTACATTTTAAGCATAAAGATTTGCTCCGTTTTAAAGTCCCATTTCAACTCTCATCTTGAGGACGTTTCCAGCTGGCAGCTGCTAGGCTTGTTTAATCATAACTGGTAATTTATTTCACAAGAGGAGGAGAAAGCTAAGACTTTACTTGAAGAGTACGTGTTGCTGCCAGATACAAAATTCTACGCATTTTATTTTTACTATATTTTGTGCTGCAGTGTGAACAGAAGATATTTTTTATTTTTATTTTTTTGAAGGTTAAAATCAAGACAAGACGCCCCGCAGGGCTGCTTGGTGTCAAAAAACAAAACAAAAAACACTGCTATTGAAAGCTGCTCTTTTTTGGCACCAACAGTGTCGGTCCAAAAATTTCACGTTTAAACATTTTAGCACCAAGTTCATTGACGGAAATGCCTGCAGCCTGGGAGGTGCAGGCACGCATTGACACAGGCTCGGACCATATTAAATGTATAGATTCTAACTTTTTGCTGTACTCGGCACTGTGAGGTACTAATGTTAAATGTTTGGGGTGGATATCGTTTTCTAGAAGCGTCCTAAGAGGATAATGAGCAACGCAAAGGGAAACACTGGAGTTGGAATACATTTCTGTTCAGTGTTTGAATGTAATTTGCCATTTCCTTTTATTCCGTTCACATCAGTCTGCACTAGAACTGGTTCAGTGGTTGACTGATGGGCTGTTTGGTAAATGAGCGTGGAGTGTCACGAGTTCATGGTCCTTGAATTGCAACCTCAGTCAACATGAATACTTTTCAAGGTTTGATTTGAAAATTAACTGATATCCACTAGTTATAACTGTTTATTTTATTTTATTTTTTAAATAAACTAGGTAGTAGTAGCCGTGGGCATGAAGACGGTATGGGATAAAACAATCTGACATTTGACCCCAATTACCTTGACCTTTGGTTGACCTTGCAAGGGCAATTCTGGAATCCATCCAAGTGTGTGCCACATTTGGTCCAAATTAGGTTGAAAATCAAATTCCTTGACCTTTTCCAAAGTGAATTATTTAAGGGTAATTTCAGGGTCAACCTTCATTGACGTACCAAAAATAGAAATGAATAAAACAAAGCAGACCTGGTTTTATAACTTCAAATTATTTTTCAAAAAGAAGAGGATGTCTGCATTGTCCGAGGAGAGAGTAATAATTATAATAACTTTATTTATATAGCACTTTCAGGATAAAAGAATTAGTCCTCCTGAGCAGGCACACAATGCGGGAAAAGTCTTTTTTTTTTTTTTTTTTCCCTGCCGCTCAGTGGACTCTTTGCCCTCGGCTCAGGGCGGCATGGAGAAGACGCGGCACGCACTCACTGCTCTGAATGATCGATCCGTGCGCACATTCCGTCCTCAACTCCTGATATTTCAGAGTGATTCATTGTGTGCTGAACCATGGGTGGCGGTCCTCATGGGTCCACTATGATCAGTTACACCACTATTTGACCCCAGTGACTGACCTTTTGGTAAATTTGATTTTGCCTGGACAATTCTAGAACCCACCTCCATATGTGTGCCAAGTTTGGTTGGGCTTCGGAGTGAAAAATCAAAATTTTGACCTCTGCCAAAACAAACCCTTGGGTCGACCATCATCCACATGTTAAGTTTGGTGGAAATCGGCCAAAGGAGCTGGGAGTACTAGTCGAACAAACAGACAAACGTTGCTCAAATTCTAGTATGTGATACAGGTTTAGTTATAAGGATTTCTGTACACAAAACGACTTGCAGTTCCCCACACCAGTTAGTGTGGCGTGGAAGTGGATGTCAGTGAGTCTGCACCATTACTCACTTCAGCCAGAAATACAGGTGACGGATAAAATAAGAAACATAATAAAAAAAAAAATTTAGTTCTGCTACTTTGCAGATATTGTGCTCATAAACTCGCAGCTTTGCTTCACTTCACACATTTGTGGATTTAACATCCAGTAAACCTCCAATAAAAGGAGCCATCTCTTTGGTCTTGCACCAAAACCTGCACGCGCTTATTCATGTCACTTATTTTATAGCGCGTGATTTTTTCTCGGGCGGGATGAAAGGAAATCGTGCCCAAAAGTGAAGAGTGGAGGGTGCGTCCTGCTTCACCTGTTTATCGGAAACATCCCGGTTAATTTGAGTAACTCCTGAGTCACAAGCTGTGCACGCTCTGCAATATTTTTACCATCCTGTGGTGATGAGGAAAAAGAGCCCGCGCTAGAGCCCGACCGATATATCAGTTGGCCGATAATATCGGCCGATATGAGCCTTTCACAAACGCATCCGTATCGGTGTTATTTTTGGCGATATGAAAACTTTCACCTAATAAACAATGCTGAAAAACACTTTGGCTGTTGGAAATGGTGTCCTTACATAGTTTGTCCAGCAGAGTGCGCTCCGAGGTCATTGTTTACAATGCTGGTCGAGCGTGGCTGGAACCCCCATCACTCCTTGGTCACATTAGCTACACCAGACAGAGGGGGGAAAATGACCAGCTGCCGTTCATTTTCAGTCAGAGTGAGCGTTTTACAGCGAGAACATACAAGTGGTCTCTATGCCGCCGGCTCGGCGGGGCCAAAATGGACGAGAAGTCGGTTTTATCCAAATGCTGAGCGATGCGACATGACGGCTGCCAAGCCGATTGAAGGCAACGTGACATATGTTGGTGGTTATATTTATAGTTATTTGTCATAAAGTTCATGCTTAAACTGTAAAACGCAAAGCCTTAATTACATTTCCTTGTCATAAGGCTTTGATAACAAAATGTTAGGAATCATTGGCATTTTTTATGTATATATCGGTATCGTAAATTTTTTTATTATTTTTTTTAACTCCCAAATATCGGTATCGTATCGGCCCCCAAAAAATCCATATCAGTCGGGCTCTAGTCTGCACATCCAGACTTTAAGCGCCTCGTGCAGCAGAGTTATCAGATATTCTTTATGTGCATCTAATACATTAAAATATTCACCAAACCCTCTCTTCACCCACTGGTTATGTAAGACCTAACATTAGCCGGCTCCTAAACAGAAACGGTGTTTATAACCACGTTTACGGCTTGTGTGTGATGTTGGACAGACGAGACGGTGACGCTGCACATTTGGTGTGAAAAGGTTCTGTGCACGTTTTTACAGTTCTGCTGTGCAAAATGTAACTAATCTCTCTTTTCTTCGCACTTGAACGTGAGCCTTTGAGTGAAAATCAGTTTGGCACGTCTCTTTCTCAGTTCACCTCACGATCCCGATTCCTGGACCAGCCGTTAAAAAAAATAAATAAATGTAATATTTGATCAGGATAGTCGTTGATGATTGCAGCCCCAATGTGCGAGTGCATGTGGGAGGAAACTGCCACCGAGAATGAAACGTAATGCGGAGCGTGACGTCATTAACCTGATGATTGGTTTAACAGTTTATTTTTGGTGTCTGTTGGTAGTTAAAGAGTTTAAATTCCGAGCTTTGGAGAGCCGACGTGAACAGGATGTCACTGCTGACATAATCACTGAGCACGCCCTGAAGGCAGCATGTCACATTTTTACATAAAACGCACATGTGCACAATAGTGCCCATCTTCATCTTCCTTGTCAGCTGTAGAGGCAGACGTCTTTGTTGAAACTGACTGCATTAAACGCCTTTTTTTTCCCTAATTTTTATTTTTTAAGTACATTTAAAAGTGATGATCCTTCTGAAGCTTATTTTAACTCTGAGGTGTTTTGTTATGAAAAAGTTGACACCATTCAACAATATTCTGACTGTACAAGTGCAAATGTTTGGTTCGGGGCCATTATTGTAGCACGTAGTGTGTGGAGAGTTGTGTAACTATCTGAATCCATGCGAGTGTGTGTAATCAGGTTTGCAAATGTATTAAGATTTGTACGTGTGTAGACAAATCTTTAAATCCATACATTTATATTAATGGCTGAAAAGTCCGAGTATTTTGCTCCAAGAGCTGACAAAATAGACAAGTTATCAATCTCCACTCTAGCGGGCGTCTTAATTAGTCTAGCAGGAGAAATGGGTTCCTATGCACACACCCCCCCCCCCCCAAAACAACAAAAA
>OMMV01012595.1:3604-18101 GCA_900302635.1 Chatrabus melanurus
ACCACCACCACCAAGTATGAGTCAAAGAAAGGAAGGTTGACAGGATGCAGATAAAATTTGTGCACCAACAGATAGCATTTTGTCATAAAGGCGTATCGGTGCTGTGCAGCAGAGCTTTGTCCACGTGGGACGTGATGCTGCTTCTAAAGAGCTAAATCATATCCGGGAGGCCTGTTGTAGCTCCCAAGTGAGGCCATCTGCCGTGTAAACAATCTCGCTCTGTCTGGGTAATAAAGCCATGATTTTCTTTTATCTTCAGCAGATACAAACGGCTCCGAAGAGTGGCCTGTGTCAGAGCCATAAATCACAGCTGAAGATGAGGCAGTAAAATCCACGAGGCGACTGCACCACCGAAACATCCCGCTTCAAGCACAGCTGACGGTGCACGCCCGTGGCACTTACCCGGGATTGGCTGCAAACTATAACCAACAAGCTGATAGCTTTCTTGACAGCCGTTCACAGCCAGAATAGACCTTGAATGGGGCCCAAAAAAACCAGTCTGGAAGTCCACTTGTGGATTCTTGTGGTCAGGATAATATTTTCCGGGATTAAGGCTGGAATTATTTCGTGCTCAGCGTGTTCTTATTTGTATAACCTAAAACGATACAAGCAGCGTTGGCCGCCAGAACTTTGGAAATGGAAGAAACTGACGAGCTCATTTCAAGCTAAATGAAAGTTTATACACACCGGCTCCTTATTTCGATCATGCATGTGATGATAAGATTACCTGCAACAATCCCAGACATGACCAGCAGATGGCAAACGAGCTACTTGTAAAGTCAACCACACCTGCTCCTAATTTCCTCCATCCATGCAGCATTCACCAACCATCCAGCAGGTGGCAGACATGTCTATAGTATATAACATTGAGGTCCAAAAGTATTTGGGCAGGGATACAATATTTGTAATTTTTGCCTCGGTGCACCGCCACAATGGAGTTGAAATGAAGCAACCAATGTACAATTGTGTGTAAATCTGTCTGGAGTAGGCAGGTCTCAAATACTGAGTGACCGTGCAAGAAGAACACAAGTGAGGGAAGCCACCAAGACAGCTCTGAAGGCGTTATAGGCGTCTGTGGCTGTGACGGGAGAAACTGCACAGAGCAGCTTTTGTCTGTTGCACCACCAGCTTCATGGTGGCCTGGAACACAGAGGCATTAATTTTCATACAAGAAAACTGATCAAATCTAGACTTGAGTCTCCCATGTGCCTTCTGGCAAACTGCAGCTGAAATTTCACACCATCTTTTAACAAAAATCATTATGCAACTCTGCAATGAAGCTGTATAACTGGCAAAGCAAGAAAAAAACCAAAAATTGCAGTATGCAGTTTCTCAAATCAGTCACAGAAGTCTATAACTCCTTCAGGTTTATCACGGGTGTCTTGGTGGCTTCCCTCACTAGTCTCCTTCTTGCACGGTCACTCAGGTTTTGAGAACTGGGTACTCCAGAGAGATTTAACATACAGGACCACACTGCTTATATTTCTTAATGATTACTAAAAATGAATTCCAAGACTGACTTGTCTCAAGAAAAATGGCTGTAAAAGCGGAAATTTGTATTAATATTTACTGTATAGTTTGTCCAATTACTTATGGCCTCGGAAAATGGAGGGACTGTGTATAAATGGTTAATGTGACTTAATAAAACCTGAAAGTCTGCACTTCAGTCACTTCTCGTTTCATTTTAACTTCATTGTGGCAGTGTACCTCGGCAAAATTAGAAACATTCTGTGACTGTTTAAATACTTATGTGCCTGACTGTCCGTCAGCAAAACAAAGTTACTTTTTGTATTGATCTGGTGCATCAAAGTTAACCAATGTCTAATCACTGTATCACCATTATATGCCCTTTTAATGTGGTGAGTTACAAAATGATAGTATTTATCATTTTTGAGTTATTGTGTTAACAACCTGGAGGGGATGGACTCACTCATTCCGTCACTGTGTTTTACAGGATATATGCCTAGGCAGTTCCAAACCCGAGCAAAAGATTAAAAATTTAACCGGTGACCAAGTGAACTTGTCTAGAATCGGCGTTTTTCAGCAGTGTGGAGTAAACAGTGTCGCACTGAATCTCATCTTTATTTTCCAACCAGCTTTTTAACGAGATGAAAAATTCCTCATCGAGTTGCCACTGCACACAGTTACGTAATTCCACCCGAACTGCCGCGAAGTCACCCACAGATGAAGAATGACACGGGAGAGGAAAAAGAAGAGAAAAGTCACACCTCAACAGAGGCGGTAAATCCACTCTGTCTCATAAAAAAGGTGGGACGTAATGTCCTGCGGAGAGGAGATTCTTCATCCTCCTGGACAATCAGCTCTGTGCTGTAGGTGTCCAGGTGTGTTTTCTCTAATGGTGCTCGTTACTGCTGCCAGATGGATGAATATTACCTCAGAGGAGTCGCAGCGGTCCACAACGCCTTGGACACATCGTGCATTAAAAGGTCTTTTTCTAGACTTGAGGAAGGGAAGAATCTGAGGGTTAGGAGCTTTTTTTTTTCCTTCTTCGTTCACCCTGCATTTTTTGTGGTTGAGCCGTGAGCCTGGAGGTGCTCTGAGTGATTAATCGCCTCCTTCATTTTCTGCTCACCAGACCATCATCTGGTTAATTAGACATAATTGATGATGTCTGCCCAGATGATTCAATGTCGGTATGTGGGAAAGCCAAACCTGGGAGACTTGCTTTCTGGAGAGAGAGAGAGAGAGAAACCAACGTTTTTCTCTCTCTCTCCCACCACTTCCTTCTCCCTTTCATTCTCAGACTGCCTTCTGATGGCTGGAGGTTGGCTGGAATGTTGACTTTGGATGTCTGTTTGAAACAGATCGGCCTGAGACGGGAGCTGACCCGGGTCACCCCCTCTCTGAAACCCTGTCTGCCTCCACCGACACAGGCCCCAGACTGCAGCCGGTCCTGTGCTTTTTGCACGAGCGTGAGCGCGCAAGTGCGTCTGCAGCCTGCGCCGAGGCCGGCGTCAAAGATGTCTCATGGGAACTCTTGGAAACCCCAAAGGGCTGAAATGCCTCAACCCGTATCAAAAAGACAAACATATAAATCAGAAAATCGCAATTATGAACCCTCTTAAAGGGATTGTAGTGAGTAAAATAATTTTTCATGCGGTTAAGCGTGCATTATAGTTTGGCATCAACATCCTCAAAGTGCATGTGGAAACTACCCTCATGACAGCCTGAAATGACTTCCCTGACTTAAAGCTACAGTGTGCAGGATTTAGGGGTGTTTATTAGCAGAAATAGAATGTAGCTTCCATAACCATCTGTTCATTACTGTATAATTTACCTGCGACAATGAATCAATGTGTCATCTTGAGCTCAGCATGAGCTCTTCATTTCTGCATGGGAGCGGGAACCCCTCACGGAGGCCGGCATGTTGCACCGCCATGTCGATACAGTCGCTCAAAAGGGACGTACACGTTCTCCGTCTTTCACATTTTGCAGCACGGCCAGAAGACTAAAGAGAAAAAAAGAAGAGGAATCGGTGGTTGCTACCCTATGCACTGTTTGCTGGTTGCTAGTTCATGCTAACAAGTTTGAGAACTCTCATTTTTGTGAAATGGAGGCTCATACATACTGAGTACGACAAGAGAAGGCAAGGGAGCACGAATCCCCCAAGTGGTGACGGTGCTTGGTGCAATCTGCAGCCTCACCACTAGATGATGCTAAACCCTACACACAGTAGCTTTAAGTCACAAACCTCCGGGACACGGCCACTAAATCAGTCTGCTCTCTGTGTGACAGGCAGGCAGGGGCACAGCTAGAAATTCATTTTTTTGTTTTTGTTTGTGGTGATGGTCCCACTGTCCACTAGATGTTGCCAGTGTAGCATTTCAAACTGTGAACTGGTCCACGCTTCAAGCACACACAGACGGGCTAACTAGACAAGCCAAGGTTACAAAATTAAAGCAAAAAATGTTGAAGCGTCTCACTCGCTGTCTCTCTCTGTGTTGCTCTGATTCGTGATCCCGGTGTGTCCGAGGCCGTCCAACCTCTCTGCGGCAGAAATCGATCCATTGTGCAATTGTGTGCACGAGCCTCTGCCGCGTTATACATCTCCTGTCATCCTCACAGGCGGTGCGCTGAACTACGCAACATCCACACAAGCATTTTGAAAATTTAATTTTCTATCATTTGTAATTTTAATATAATTGTATGTATGTAATTCACTCAACATAGGTAATTTTTTTTTGTTTGATCCGTGGCCCTCCATCCAGATTAATTTGTGGCCCTTCAAAGGAAAGAATTTGGGCACCTCTGATTGCATGTTTTGAAACAATGAATCATCGTGTGTGAATCATCATGTGTTGGTTCATGAGGCTTAAATCTTCTGTCATCACTATTAATGGAATATTTTGGAACGGGATTAAACCTGAAATCCATCACTCTTACTAGACCTTTGACCTCCAGTGTTGCCAGATGCCAAAAGTCAAATGATCATACAAAGACTTATCATATAAAGACTTGTGCTGTGGCTAACATGGCAGTTCCTGCATCAGTATTAGCACATTTAACATAAAATAAATAATCAAACTGGTTCCAAATGAGTTTTGTATGGAAGACAGAGGCATGCTAAAAGTATTGCATGTTTGGTGATTTTTTAAATTATTGATCATATATTGTATAAAGTAGGGCCGGGACGATACACTTATCTCCTGATACGATACGTATCGTGATACTTGGGTGCTGATTTGATACGTATCACGATACACAAGAAATGTGATTCTACAAGTATTAAAGTTTGACATTCCAATATATCATGATTTTTGTTTTCTTTTGCAACAGCAGACCATGAAGAACAGGTAAATAATACACTACTAGAGGCTATATGTCATAAATCATTTTTACAAAAACAATGCACATAACATTTTTGATTTTTTTTTTTCAGGAGAACCATACTGCATATTTGGTAATTAAATAATTTAAATACTTTTTGAGGTAAACTGCCTGCCTTCCAATGTATCTTTAACCCCCAGACTTGGCTGCGTGAAAAGTGGTAAAAAAAAATTGGGGTTGTCTGTTTAATTGGTATATCACCATGTCTGCCACGGAGCATCATGCAAGGAACGCTTTTTGCAATGTTGGATTAATTTTTCCGTGCTCAAAGTAAAAATTGGACACCATGTTGTATCTCTGCCACTCAATCGGGCCACTCTGAGCAGATCAACCGGCTGAGAGAGACTGTGCCACGGCTGTTTGGCTCCCTGCCTCGTTCCACCACACAATTAGCTCGTGAACGGGCTGCATATCTCAACCTTTAAACATACAAGTAAAGACTCACCCCCAATCTCAAATTTTTCCACTCTCTGGGTGCCGCTCCTTAAGGTAAATATGCATCAGTGCTCAATTTGATTTCTGGGGAAATTTCTCATGGTCCGTCATCATTTTTTCTTATGACTGTTTGAAACGGAGGTGGTGTCAGGTAATACTCAGATTAGGTCTACATATCATTGCGCCTTCTGCTGAATGAAAGTGGTAATGCATGTCCACCTCATTTCAACCAGCAACGGAGTTTGTATTATGTTGATTCTGGACTTTAAAAATCGATTCTCATATTGTAAAATTAAATATCACGATATCTATCGTGAGTACCGATATTTTTTTCTCACCCCTAGTATAAAGGGTGAAGTTATTGTAGAAATGCGATATCTCATACCTGGCAACACTTTCCTCCTCCCATCAGAGAGTGGGCGTGGCCATCATCAGCTCCTTTTTATTTAAAGTAACATGAGCAGAAACATGTAATTTATTTTTAGAAAGTTATTTATCTGCATGGCCAAATGCCTATCTACATCAGTGAACTTTTGCATCCATATATATCAAGAACACAGCAAAAACCCCGGTTTTAAATTAAGACTAGAAGTCTTAATTTAACACTGGAAAGTGTTAATATGAAAACACTGTTAATACTGTTAATTTTCAAGTGTCATGGGTCATGTTTTGGTGTAATATCCACATTGTTCTGTCTCTAATATTATTCTCTGTGTTATCTGGTTAATTCTCCCTCATTGTTAATAGTCTCTGGCATATTACTATTCTTGTGTTTCATTATTCTCTGGCCTCTGGGTTCACGTTCCCTCCCCTCTCCTCTCTCTCTCTCTCTTTCTCTGGTCTCTGGCTCCCTCTTGGGTCCTCTTTCTGCGCTAGCCCTCTTGTGTTCTCTTTCTGCCCTATCTCATCACATGTGTGCCCAGTAATTTCCATAGCTTAATCCACTTGTTATTTTATCTCACAGTATATTAGGTTCTCTCTGTCTCACTCATTTTGCTGGATTGTTAAGCGTTTTCCATGTGTTACTAGCATCTCTTGTCACATTCCATGTTACTACTCTCCTGTTACAGACCTTTGCTGATGTCCTGCATTCTTAATTTTGTGCCTGCTGTTTTGGACTGTTTGATTGGTATGAAAACCTCTAATTACTGAACTTTTGCCTGCTTTTGTATAACCCTCTGCTGCCTCCCTTGAAAGACTGTCACCTGTGCTGGACTGATCCTCTGTGCCTAGGCTAGTCTTGGAATAACTATTGTTGACCAAAGTGCTGTAGACAGTCTTTAAATAAATATGATAATAACAAAACAGATAAAAGACAATGCAAGCAATCTAAAACAACACAGTCCACATGCCAGATGGAATAACTTGGTAATGCAAGAGGGTTCAAGCACTGAGGAATAAAAGTTGGTTTTTAAAAGTGAATTATAATAATTGTTTCATAATGTTGCTCATTTGCCCACTGCAGCCGAGCTTAAGTGTTTCTGTAGAAATGGAGTCATGCATCCCTGCACCTGCCACACTAAAGTCTTAATGTGTGGCACAGGATAATCCTCTGAGGTGTACAAGTATATCCACCCAAACAAAGCTCATTACATTGACAAAATGAATCACATGCCCCAAAGACACTCAGCCACTCGCCAGCAATAATGCAAGTTCAATAAATAGAGGATTTCAATTAGAGCAACACTTGTAACAGGAGTACTTTTGTTGTCTCACTGTGAGGTATAGCTGGAGGCGATTTGTGCAGCCAAACCCCATAAGGTGCTGCTGAGACTGTGAACGTGGATCCTGAAGATAGAGCGCTCTGGTTTCCGCTGTGCAGCTACTTCCAGGGCGTGCAGCCGCCAACACTGTACATCCACCATCTGAGTTCCCAGTACTGAGCGGTGCTGTATTTCACTCAGGAGAGACCAAGTTAAATCAATGTGGGGGATCAATGGACGCGTCACTGGATTTACTGTACAGGAATATGAAATGTCAAACTAGATGTGGATTTAGTGTCGACTCTCAGTCTAACACCTCATTAAAAAAGGCTTTGGGACAACAAAAGTCCCCTGCAGATTGACATTTACTCCTGTTGACGGAGAAGGGGAGGAGCAAACAGAAAATGCAAAAGGAATAAAAAGAATGAGTGACTAATGTATTGCTTTGTAGACCAACTTCCAATGTTTGCATGATTATGACTCTATACACCAATAAAGCTACAGTGTGTAGGATTTAGTGTCACCTAGTGGTGAGGTTGCAAATTACATCATTCCGCCATTACGATTTTGTTCCCCTTCATGTTTTTGCTTTGTGGCGACGGGTGTTCATGCTCACTTGCCTTCTCTTTTGATAAGCAACACGTATGATTCACCATTTCACAAAAATGAGGGGTTTCAAACTTGTCAACCTGCACTAGCAACCAGTATACGGTGTATAGGAGAGCAACCACTGATTCCTGTTCTTTTCTCTTCAGTCTTCCGGCCGCACTGTATAATGAGAAAGGTGAAGTAAGTGTGTCATTTTTGGGCTACTATATCAACATGGTGGTGTAATATGGCAGCCTCCATGAGGGGGCCCCCTCCCATGTTGGTATAAAGGGCTCATTCTAAGATTATGAAAACAAATTATACACTAATCAACAGATGGTTATCAATGTTATATTCTGTTTCTGCTGAGAAACACTTGTTGTCTCACACAGTCCAAACAAATGTTGTCTTGAGTAGTATGAAGAGTTATATTCCCTCTTTTTATTCCAGAGCGTGGTCTTTCAGTTTGAGAGCATGATTATTAAATTCACTTGTTCTCTAAGACAAAGAACATTTTTCTCTTTCGGCGCTTCTTCATCTTCTTCTTCTTGTTTATGGTGGTTGGCATCCATCTTAATGGGACGTTATCGCCACCTTCTGCTCCAGAGTGTGAATCACAGTACCTCGTTCAGTATACAGGAGCAGCTTATCACGTGTGTAGGTGGTGCCATCTTGTGGTTATAGATTATAATGCAGTATTTTTTCATATATAAGTTGCTTCAGAAATATAAGTCACAGGACCTCCCAAACTAGTAAAAACAAACAAACAAACAAACACGACTTATAGTCCAGAAAATACGGTAGATGATCCAATGTTTGAATTAAAGTATCCAAACAGTAACTGAGGGCTGTGGTTCATGTTTAGGTAGACATGGGCATAGGCCTAGAGTGTTTTACACTAAGGATGTCCTCCAACATCATCAGGCTTTTTCATCAGCTGTGACAGCTTGTTGACTTTTTGTCAAAATCATCTTGTCCTCTTTAATTTCCTGTTGATGTGCTCTCAGATTTGATTTCCTGCCTACACGGGAAAGATAATAATGATGCCAACCCACTCACTGTGGTACAGCATTTCACTCCACTGAGCCACGACAACTTTATCTCCTCCTCCCCACTGACAGGCCTTACTGGATTCTTACATCTGTTATGTGTACTGTGTATTTTAATTTTATTTTTATTTATTTTTTTAGAAGACTTAGCTGGAGAAATTGTTATACCTCAAACCTACCTAATGGTTGTAATACTGATAATAAAGATAATCATCATTATCTCTACTGAAGGGGTTTCCATCTGGGGCTGTTGTTGCAGTTTTGACCAGGATTACTCAACAAGACTGATTTTTATGAAACTTGGTGGAGGAGTGGGGCATGGGTTAAGGAAGAACTCACAACATTTTGGTGAGGCTACATATGCATGATTGGATCCAGGATGGCATATTTGGTCATTTTCATAAATTTCTCATGAAATAATACATAATCTACTTTCAGCATCTCCCAATTTCAACTTGGGGTCACCACAGCAGATCCCACATGGATCTGCATGTAGATTTGGCACAAGTTTTACACCGGATGCCCTTCCAGACGCAACTCCACATTACATGGAGAATGGGCAGGAGTGGCCTAGAACCGGGAACCTTCCACACAGAAAGTAGTCGCACTAACTGCTCGGCCACCACGCTGCCCCATGAAATAATACACGGTCCTCAATAAACAAAAAAATTCTACCTATGTACATATGCGTCTTTGTGTGGATCTTGATAATGATGTAGATTCCGTAACAATGAGTTAAACCCAGGTGGATATGCATCCATCTCAATGTCAGTGTCAGTGTTCCCGTATACATGTGAACCCTGGACAGGCTAGGGATCTCCAAAGACAGATTGAGGCACCAGACAGGAGCATGTTTCTGTAAAGTCTTGAATATCTCTTACAAGTATCGTATCACCAATGAGGAAGTCCAAAGTAGGGACAAAAGGGCCATCGGATCAGTGTCAACTCAAGAAAACTCGGATGGTACGGAAATATGTCATGATCAGATGGCCTTGCAAAGACATTCCTGCTATAACGGTGCCAGAGAAGCATACAGAAAAAGAGGTAGAAGAACAACATCAAAGAGCTCATGCTACCTGTCTGTGTCCTTGGACAAGACACTTAATCTGCATCGTCTCAGTCCACCCAGCTGTAAAAATGGGTACCGGCCTTGGCTGGGGAAGTAAAAGTGAGACATCATTGTAAAGCGCTTTGAGCATCTGTTAGATGGAAAAGCGCTATAGGAATGCAGCCCTTCAAAGAGTGGATAGGGCAACTTTGCTACATCCCAGAGGTCCAGAAAGACCGGAACAGATGGTGGGAGATTGTCAGACAATCCTTGATGGTGCCCCAAAGACTCAGCAGGGTCACGGGCCAGTGAAGTGGAAGATATGGGTAGTTTATGGGATTAGAGGTAGAATGGTTGGAATATGGTTTGGGGTTTATGTGGATGAAGGGTGTGTTGTGCCTCAGAGGAGGATTGTGCTCACAGTAATGTTGAGGAGGAGGTAATGCTTTCAGCCATGCTTGTTTATTAGCATGGTATTTCAAAAATATATGAACAAATTTCAAAATAATTTGGTAGATAGATTGACTTTGAGGCAGATGCAGATCCAGGATCATTTTCTTAGGCTTTGGAAAAGCCTAGGCATGTACCTTTGAAAATGCAGTGAGTGAAATGAGTCCATCTACTCCAGTTTGTTAACACAATAACCCGGAAGCAATAAATACTATCGTCTTGTAACTCACCAAAGTCAAATGGCATATTTAATGAGGAGAAAGCCAATCACATCTGGTGAACCTTTATGGACCAAATCTATGTAATATCTGATACACATGTCTGCCATCTGCTGGATGGTTAGTGGATACTGGATTGATGATGGATTAGGAGCAGGTGTGATTATCAGTGAGAGAGACAGACTACTTCCACACAGAAATACTAAATCAAAGAAGTACGCTGTGTTCTAAAACTCAAATAACATGGTCATACGTTCACAAATAGGAATGGATTTTCTATGAATTTAATCGTGAAAGAAAAAGACGTTTGAGTTAGGTAAACAGTGAATGGGGTCCCTGACATAGAGATAGGGAGCAGTTTTTGTACAGAAATATACTAAATCAGGGAAATAAACTGTTGTTTTCTGATTGTTGAATTGTTGAACCGCACACAACCCTGTGGAAAGGATTTTGTATGAATGCAGCTGAAGCAGACACTTCTTCATTCTTTCTCTGTCTCTCTCAACATATGTGTGGTTTTGAAATTGCATGCAGCTTGAAATGAGCTTATTTGTCAGTTTCTTTCATTTTCAAATCCTCAAGGCCACCTCTGATTGGTTAATTAATATTTTAGAATGTTTCTCATTGATTTTATGTTATTTGTAGTTTGGCAAAACAGCGCCCCCACCTAAACTTTAGTTGAGAACAAATAAACACACAACAGTTGGGGTTTGGCAGAAATATGTGTTATGTAAAGACTATTGAATCTAAATTGTATTTTACATACTGGCCTACTCTTACTGTTATAAAACGTTAAAACACAAACAAACTAACCGGATCTTCCCAACTTTTCTTCTCACAACAAACTTTTGTCAACATCCATCGGTCAGCTATTTTTTGAGATATCTTGTCCACAAACAGACATACGGGGTGATCACATAACCTCCACTCTCCTTCTGTCAGCCGATAACAGGAATGATCGCGATACTATGAATTGTCTGGGCTATATAACTACAGATGGAATTTGTGCAAATAGCCGGGGTTTATAATGCGTTGCTGAAGTGTCTCGGCTGGCTGACCGGGTGAGATAAAGGTCAGAGGAAAAGAGGCTGACAAATGAAGACTGACGGTGGAGCGAAAGAGTGGAGCTAAAGGGGAAATACGTCTTCAAAGAGGATGAATATTTTGGTGTGAAGCGCCGTTTCCTGTGTAGCCTCCCCTCACGGTGCAGACGCTTCAGAGCAACTTCAGCTGCTCATTTGAATTTCGATGTGGCTGCAGCTGCAAACTATCATTTCTGTTAAAGCGAAATGCGAATGGCGTTGAGTGGGCGTCATCAGCTCTATAACAGGGAGACTAAATGGAAACTCCTGACTCACTCATAGCCACGTGTCAGTGTGGCATTGCTGTAATAAGGTGTTGCTGACCTCTTTCCATTTATGAGCTGGTGATCAAGTTCGACCTGAAGCAGGAACAACACATTCCCCGCTGGGCTACCATCAAAAACACGTTGTAGGGGAACTTCAGGATTTTCAACCTGGGCTCTATTTTTAGATGTTTTTGGGTTCAACTTTTCACTTGGGACAAAAAAAAAAGGATGATAATTGATCCGGTATAGCTAAACAGCTATACAATGAAAGTCTATGGGGCAACCTAAAAACTTTAAAGTAAACAGCTTCTTGTTGCCATTTAAAAGGTGAAAATATCATCTCTGGTACCATGGAGAGGACTCTGATGTACACATGTGCATGTTTACCTCAGTGAATAAAAAGAAACTTTTTAAAACGCCTAATTATACAGGCAGCGATTTACACCAATCCGCTATAACATTGTGACCACCTGCCTAATATTGTGTAGGTTCCACCTTTGCAACCAAAACAGCCCTGACCCATCAAGGCATGGACTCCACTAGACCTCTGAAGGTGTGCTGTCGTATTTTGCACCAAGACGTTAGCAGCAGATCCATTAATTCCTGTTAGTAGCAAGGTCGGGCCTCCATGGATCAGACTTGTTTGTCCAGCACATCCCACAGATGCTCGATTGGATTGCTCACTGGTTTGCCTTCCTTAGACCACTTTTGGTAGGTACTGGCCACTACAGACCGGGAACATCCCACAAGAGCTGCAGTTTTGGTGATGCTCTGGCCCAGTTGTCCAGCCATCACAATTTGGCCCTCGTCAAAGTCACTCAAATCTTCTGGTTTGGACTTGTATGGACTATCCACTAAGTCCATACAAGTCAGCTGTCGATGATGGGCTTGTTGCTGTTGTTTACCAATGAAGCACAAGTCGCAATATCTATTTATAAAGTCATGGCAAAATATTTAGATGATTACTTCAATATGGACCAACACATTGTATAGCTGTTTAGGCCGTGACAGTGTTAACATTCTAACGTAATACTGGACCGATTGTTTTTGTCCTTAGTGAAAACCTGCACCAAAAAAACATCCAAAAATAAGATCCAGGTTGAAAAATCCTGGCGTTCCCCTTTAACACATACACTTGGGGTTTGGCAAAACTTTCAGTGGGCTGCAGCAAGTGGGACGGCCTCGGGAGGGTTTGTTTCATAAACTCCCATGGAGAATTTATTGTTGTTTGATATCAGTAACAGGTCTGGGTTGGGTTTGAGTGTGGGTGTGAAGCCTTGGGATGAGTGACTTCATATTTCTGCTGAATCTTGCACATTATTCGGAAGACGTTTGTTGGCCAACATGGTCGGTTACTAAGGTATTTTTCCTCCCTTCACTCAGCTCATAAATATGTTCCTATTGAGGGTTATCACAACATGACCTCATGAAAAGCCACACGAAGCGTTCCTTCTGTTAAGACAGAATAAAAATCATCTCGCTGTCTCATCTTACGCCGGATTCTCCTCTTTCACCGCTTTCATTGACAGCTTGCTATTCTTTTCCTATACTTCTGTGGCTGTCTTTGCAATCGTCCACCCTTTTTCCTCCTAGTCCACCCATTTCCTAATTAGAGGGGAACGAAAATAAGAGCGGAGTTGGTAAGTTTGTGAGTTTGGCAGAAGAAAAAGGTTTGCTGCTGAAGGAAAAACATTTCAAGCACGTTTGCCAACATGCAGCCTTTAAGTGGGTCTTGAAACCGAAACCCAGACACGACTTCGCAGCACTTAAAACGTCCCTCTGGAGACGGAGGCTCAGAATCCAAACACAAGGTCAAACATCGCCTCAACCGGCACCTTGAAACACAGACACCTCAGGGACTGCGGCGCTGAATTTATTAGTATGAAGATTTTACACTTGCTTGAACACCTGTGGGCTGGGGCGCATGAAGCCGGTTGTCTCGAGTCAGCATTAACAGGACCGTGGCGCTGCTGGCTATTTATTTTCTCATTTTCGTATTCAGCACTGTAAGTGGATAGGACCAGATGGCTGCTGCTGGCTAGATTGGCGGGCGATGTATTTCAGGCTGTTTATATTTGGATGTGTCTCCAGGGATACTTTCACGAGTTCCGCTGCTGTTCAATCAATACCAGACAGGTTTACAAATAGCACTGCATTGCCAATGATTTTACTTGGTTGTTTATTCAGAATAGGTCTTTTTTTTTTAATAAGCTTGAAGACTTTTCTGAGTTTGAGCTTTGTCCATTTAGAAATACATGCACACTCATTATGTTTTCTTCATCAAGTGAGACGCCCTATTACAGCAGACCCACATTTATGCCGCTTAGAGCCTGGACTCCATTGGGAGCTATATATACTGCAGTTCAATCCAAACACCAGAGGATGGAAGTATAGCCCTGGGAATGCACGAATGAAACTATCTTAATACGAAACTTACACATATTTTACGTTAATACCTGGAAGTTGAGGTGTAAGTCATGAACCAACCTGGACATTTAGACCAGCAGAAAGTCTACACTGATATCCCGTTTGATACCATATGCCAAGTATAAATGCCGCACTGCCTGTTTTTAGTAGGGCCTAAATTTTCAGGACCTTTTTATTGGTCCTTTGAGCCACATAACCAAAGAAGTGTTTGAATTGTGGCTTGAAATAGTTGCTGTTGAACTGGGTGTGAAAGCTGCATTCTGTTCCCTGACCAACTGTTTTCTAAGAGGAGTAGCTAGGTTCTGCTCCAGAAGTAGCAAGAAACTGCAAGATGACATCTTGGATTTATTTTTGGGCTGGGATGATACACTTATCCCCCAATA
>OMMV01012619.1:2791-15387 GCA_900302635.1 Chatrabus melanurus
AGAGAGAGGGAAAGAGAGAGGGGGGGGGGGGGGGGTACGGGGGGGGGGGGGGGGGGGAGTGATGGATCAGACAGAGATGAAGGCCTCCCTCCACAAATGCTCCACTGTCACCTTGACCTTGGGCCAATCCCTGACCTCTGACATGCGACCCCTCCGGCTTTGACCCCTCCTCGCTGCTCCCCTTAGCCGCCGCTCTAACCTTCCAAATGAGAATTGACTTTGCGCCTCCGTGCCGGGTGGAAATGCAGGTTAAAGTGTGTCAATAATGTTTCACCAGAACAATTTATACGGCAGCTTTACAGGCGGTTCTGACATTTGGTCGGCTTGTGCACGCCACAGTGTGTCCTGTGAAGCAGTCGCGAGCTGCTAACTGCCTTTAGGTATCGATCCCTCGCTTAAATTGCGTGCACACAGAGCTAACGGCGAGGGGGCATTGTGAGCCAGACGCCAGGCTCGCGATAGCACCATCTAATGGTAATTGCTTTCGATCTCTCCCTGCAGATTTACAGCGGCTCTTCTGCTCAATCGGTGGCACAAAATATTTAATGTGGGAGGAAAAATGTATCACGCTTTGTTCTCACGCTCAGGTAGTCGGGGAGCTACCAGAAAGAAAGAGGTTCATCGACATCAGGGAGCGGTGGGGAAAAAAAGGGACAATAGTTGGACAAATAGTTGATCATCTCTAAAAGGGACACTTGGCTTTCTCCTCACCCCGCACTTCATCACGGTGTCGCCGCTGAATGGTGTTTAGGGAGGGGAGGAAGGGGAGGGCAACCCTTCCCTCCCGGTCCCCAGGTGATTACGCTGAATGGATTACAGCAGGAAACGGCTGTCCTTCTTTCAAACTGCCAGGTGGCGTCCATTTTTCTCTCGGCCTCATTGTTGGGCTGTGTGTACAGGACAGATTTAGATGGCCCAATAAAGTCCCATCTTTAGATGAGACAGCTTGATCCAGCGCCTTCAGAACTCAATGGGGATACAGTAGATCAACGGCCTTGCTGTCAGCTTGGGATGTGCAAAGACAAAGGTGGAGTCGGAGGTGATATGCTGCTCTTGTACATGCTGGAAAATCCTCCACGAGCCTTTAAAACAGAGCCGCTGGACATTTTCCAAACTAATCAATCTTGTGCCCATGTGTTCGTCCCTCAACTTTTTTTTTTTTACCTTTCCCTTGTTGCAAACAACAGCCGAGTTCATTAGCTGGCATTTGCATCAGCCCGTTCCCTCTGGAGCGGAGAGCTGTTTGTATCCCTCAGGAGCCTGATTTCTGCCGATGGTAATCCTGTTTACAGTAGCACTAAAACACAACTTAGTGGGCCATCCATCCCAAACAAACTTTGCACCTGTCAATAGACTTAACGTATCGACCCAATTTACGTCAGAGTCATCACGCAGGATTATTTAAGCCGTATGTACCACTCATCCTTCACGTTTCTGCCCGTTAACCCTTTAAAACCGGATCAGCCTGTGGGTAGGCCCAGCAACCTGTAAGTCTCAACAAAATAACAGGGGGATATCCTCGGAAAGATTAACTTCTCTGGAACACAAGGACAGCACTTTCTGATTCCACGATCCTGAAGTAAAGCCAATAAAAGAACAAAATAAAAGCTTCCTTACTTCCTGATCACTTCTTGGAGGGCTTTAAATTTGAAAGTCCTTCGCTGTATTTTGACGGAATAGCAGATGATTTGATTGATAGTTGGTGGCTCTAATGACTTTTGTTTAGCCATGGCAACAACAACATAACATACTGTATAATAATAATATAATATCATAATATAATAACATAATATGCATAAATGTTGAAAAGGTGAAGCTGCAGACATGGCAGACTTTATTTTCCAATGTAGGGAAAATGGCTGTTTGGGAGGGGTGTTGGTGGGGGAATCAGTTTTTCACCAAAAAAACAGTTCCTTCACTATGTGTATTCTGTGCCAAAATGAAGACAACAGTGGTGTCAAAGACCAGAACTTCTTTTTTTCTGCAGTTACAGTTTACATATTTAGAACGATCACAAAAGACAATCCAAGGATCTGGCTTGTTGTGTTCCTAAAGTAACCATTTTGAACTTGAAATAAAATGTTTTCATCATCCTTGTTGAACCTGAGTGTCTAAAGTTGATGCCAACTCATTTTCCTGAAATTTTAAAAAGCTTTAAAATGTGACACAACAAGACATCTGTCATGTTTCTGTCCTGTTTTGGTTCATTTCCTGTTTTATTTTGACGGTCTGTGTTCTCTTGTGTAGTATCCTGGCTTTCTTCCTGTTTTGGTTTCCCAGCTGTTCCTCGTTGTCCTAATCACCTCCCGGTCTGTCCTCCTGTGCCCATTGCTAGATTGTCTCTTGTGCCATGCAGAGCTTTCCCGCGTTCCTTGTGTGTTCTGGACTCCCAGTAATCGGCCTCTGCTTTATTTCATCGTTTCAGTATTTGCCTGCCCCTCTGGACTCTGGTGCCTGGTTGGACTGCCTTTCTGGTTTTGACCCACTGCCTGGCTAACGGACAGGAGTTTGTGCCTAATCCATTACTGGACTGTTTGCCTGATTATCCACAGACTGTAACATATTTCATCTGTGAGAAATTCTACATTAAAGAACGATTATTTTACCCACATGTGTCCATCTCTGCTATGGGGTCCTGGGTTGTGCTTAGTCCGTTACAACATCAAGTTGCTTTCAAGTACTTTTAAGCTTCTAGAACAGCAAATCCATTGATTGTGGCGTATCGTCGCAAAAGAAACAAAATGTCTTGAAGATGAACCAAGAAGTCCACTGGCTTTTGTGTGAACTTGGAGATACAGAGTCTGTTACCTGGAAACTTCCATCGCCATTAAAGGAGGCAAAGTATTAGCTCGAGTGATCTGTGAGAGTAAACTTTAACATGTTAATTTAGATCCATACCCAGTCTCAAGCTGTCCTGATACTACTAACTATCAACCCTGCTGAAGCAAGGAACACCCAAAACGGAATTTGCTGTTTCATAAGGTAGTCGTACCAAATCAATACATTTTACGACATGGCACTGTGCCAAGTATGAATTGTATCAAAAAACAGATTTTTGGTATTTTTGTTGAGTTGCTGTTCCAGCTAAGTGTGTTTGTGCTTATTTTCCACGGGTATAGCAACTCGTGGTTGTGTTAATGTGTCAGTGTGTTAATTTGGAAGAGTGTGCCCAAAAATGCTTAGAAATAAAATTTGTGCTTTATTGGTCCTTCAACTGGCTTATCCATTCCAGCAATAATTATTTGGGAAACCTGTCTCTATTATAAAGTACCTTTATTTCTGTGGTATATCAAAAAATTACAGCTAGTTTTGCTGCTGGTTAAGTGTTTATTGTGACGGAATCTTGTAAGACTCATCTGGCTACCAGTCGTTGGAGAGAGATCGTCGATAGCGTAACCTGCTAAGCGTTCGTTTCCAATCCATCAACCTGCTGCCGCTGACTTCACCGTGCCCGGACTAGGGGGCATTTCAGGGACTTGGCCTTTGCTGTGGGCCACCTGGAGGTAGCAGCGGTACGGGGTAACCTCATTCTGTTCCCTAGCTTCCGAGCCCCCGGATGCAATTTATAGTCTTACTCATGACTAATACCTACTACTACTACTACTAAAGGTAAAGGTGAGGAGCTCAATGATTAGCTTGTGACCCTTTCCAGGTTGAATTTCCACTTGTCTGAGAGCAACATTTTAACCTATAAACAACAAATTCCATTACCTGAAAACTACATATTTCATTGAAATCTATATTACTTTTTTTTTAACCACAGCAAAGGCTGCATGATATGATGCAGCTCTCATGGTTTTCACGAGGACTCGTGTCCTGCTCTTCAAATGTTTGATTCAGCCAGACCCGATATTAAAATGGATTTCTGGAAGTTTTCCAGTGCTGTTTTGTTCTGCTTGCCTTTGTTACTGGTGAAGTATTGTGTATGATAGAGGGACCGTTGGGACTGTTTGTCACACCGATCCTCTTATAGCGCCTCCATCCCTTTGTTTAAAGCAACAATTAAAACTCTTAAACCACAGACTGTTGGTTTTTTTTTCCTCTAAGAGCAATTTTTTAATCACTTCAAAGCATTTTAGAGAGCCTTCATAAAATACCATATTCTGAAAAGCACTCGTTTTTTTTTGTGAACAAACAGTGTCACTTTGCAGGGAAACAGGAGAACTGTTGTTCTGCACTTTTTGACAGTCTGTGTTGCACGCTGAACTTCCTAATAGTCAAGTTTAAACTCAATTTATTCATTAATGCCATCAAAACATTTCTTACAGTTGCAGTTTTAATGGACTAAACAGCTTGTGAGATTATTCCAATCATCCAGTAAATATCTAGTGATAAATTCCTCATAATCGCTTCTGGAAGGGGGGCTAGTGCTCTGTAACAATAAGCTTTCAAATAACAAGAACTAAAACGAGATCTGTCCTGAAGGTACTGTGGAGGGGCTGGTATTCAGGCACTCACTAACATTTGAATCCTCCCTGATTTGACCCAAGAAAGCAGGTCAAAGTCAACACCATCTGAAGGCATATGAGAGGGCTGTGAGATGAACTTGTGTCCCAAATAGCTTGGGTTTGTGACAAATTGGTTTCACGTAATCACACAGCAAAATCCATCAACAGGCACCACGTTTCTGCAAGTGGTAGTACTTAGGCCTGGTCTTGGTCCAGTCTTGTCTATGAATATAGTGGTACTGTGCAGAATCAGTAGTAAATATCATCATAACCTGTTACACCCAGAGGTACCGCTAGCAATTGTCTAGATCAGAAGTGGGAATGAAGGGCCAAGACCGTGCAGGTTTTCCTTGCTACCAGTCAACTCAGCAGGCGATTTCACAGATGATCTGGTCTTTACGTTGAGGTGAGGAGCTCATCAGTAAAACCACCTACTGAGGCCATTCAAATGTCAGTCAGTGCCTGACTACCCGCCCCTCTACAGTACCTTTAGGACAGATCTCTTGTGTTATTTCTTGCTAATTGGCCCCACCCCTGGCCTAGATGAAACTCCAGGCTGGGTTAAACACATTTTACAGAATGGATGGATGGACAAACGTACAGATGGACCACGGCAGTGGAAGCTAAACAAAAGACTGAATATTAATATGATAACTATAAAGCCAACTCGGGGCACGTTATACCAAAGGGGTACAGGGTTGTAATAGGATGCCTCATCCCGTGATTCCACCTGGAGCGGCTTTATAATGTCGTGTGTGCGATGCAAGTGGCTTCAAATCCCTCTGGCATTGTTTCAGGTGCAGAACGTTTCACAGGTGGAACATTCATTTATTTGTAGATTTGGTCATTTTCCTTGATTTTGGTTCTTCTACCATGGTTGAGTACCCTATTTTTTTAGTTGCACGGCCCCTGTTATTTTAATGGTTAATATTGTTGTATCCTACTTTATTGTTATGTAGTCTTCAAAATTCAGAATAATTTTGAATAATAATTTTATTTATGCTGCCTTTTCGGCAAGATATTTCAAGGTGCTCCCAATGAGAAAACTTCAAAACACAGCAATGAAATAATAAAGTTTAAACACACACTAGAACAAACTGAAATCCAACACCAAATACCAACATATTGTACATACTAACAAATGCAGGGGAAATGAGGTCTAACCATAACTAATTATAAGCAACAGAAAAGAAATATGTTTAAGATGAGTCTTAAAAGAATCAGCTAAAGTGGACTTTCTAATATCAAGTGGCAAATTAATATACAAACTAAGAGAAATATATGCAAAGGATGACTTGTTCTTAACCCTGGATACACAAAACAAGCCCGCATCCTGAGACCGCAGGGCACGAGAAGGCACATAAGGCTTAATAAGTTCTGCAAGATAGGAGTGTGCACAACCATTCAGAGCCTTATAAATCAACAACAAAACCATAAAATCTGCTGTTAGTGTCACAGGAAGCCAGTGAAGGGATGCATTCAGTAAGAGTCCAGCTCAGAACAACATGGATCAACACCAGCAAAACTACAGCTGGCCACTCACGACACGATGATACGATGTGCTCGTGCCTTATCAACGTAACGCAGCACCGTATCAGCGTAACTCAAAACTGTGTTGTATAAGACACGTAGAACACAGGGCACATATATGTAACACCATGCAATGTGCGTTATGATATAATGGGGGAAATACGACACCGACCGCATCGCAGAGGTTTTGTACATGTTTCAGCTGCTGTATTTAGGTCTCCGCTCACCAAGACGCACGTTTGTAACGCAGTCGCTCCACACATCTTGCAAAAGGATTTGGGTTTCTGTTCGATTGTGGCAAGATGCACATTCGAATCACATCATCGCTGTAGTGAGCGGCTGGCTTAAGGAAGAGTGCAAAAGGGAACCAAGCAAAGTGCTAAACGTCAGCCTGGAATTACACGGGATGCCAACATGAACTTTGCAAAAAGTGACATTAATGAAAGAGTGATTTGGACGACTATAAAATGTAATGTAAGTGGGTTAGCTGAGAGAACAGTTGAAGTGATGTGGAACCGCCCCTGCTCATAATGAAGTCATTTTTTGGAGTATCCTTGGCCTTGGTCCAGGTGCTTTCAGATGGCGACCAGATGTCGAGATGTATTTGCAAAGACTCCCTACACTTGCACTTTTTTTTTTTTTTTGACTGACTTATTCTCTCGACATGTGAATCTGTCGCTCACACGCGGGAAGAAAAGCAGTTTGAAGCTTATGTGTGTTTTCTTTTTTATTCCCCCCCCTCACTAAAACCTCTTTAGATTTAAAAAAAAAATATTGATCGTCATCCACGGACGGTTTGAGTGAGAGGGTCTGATTGTTGGCAAAACATTTAAACATGCAATATGGTCGTATCTGCCGCTCTCATTAAGCTGCTGCACAAGGCTGAATTTAAAGTGATGACAACTTAGTGGCGAGAGTAAACAGGCGCGATTGACTTGCCAGCAGTGGAAAGTGTGTTAGTAAGAGGTCCAGGGAGCAAGAAATGGTCCTGAAATATTTATAAGGTTTGACTTGGATCCCTCCCTGAGGATCAGGCATTGAAAACTTGCAATCTGCGGATTGCCAAAGGCAAACTGACGCGGAGGTCAAGCCTATAGGTTTTTCTTTACATGAAAACAAGTGGTAAAAGAGAAAGAGACAGAGAATAATATATTTTGCACCCAGGAGCAGGATTTTAGCTTGAGAGGGTTATGGATTTTTATCGCCTTCCCAGTTTTTGTTGTTAAAGACAACTACCCTCATTTTCCCGGGATCAAAAATCCATTTTGGATCATCCATTCAATATTAAATCTGGCAGGTACTTGTATACACAACAAACTCAATTTGCCGTGGCGATTTTGAGATCTTTCATGGATGTGTCGATGACAGACAACAAAAGATCTTTTCTTTCATTTTTAGTACGGTAGCAACAAATTGAGGCACATTTCAAAGATGCTGATGGTAAATGGACACTGTCTTTGACTTCTATCACAAAGTACAGCCTGTGAATTTCTCATTGCCAGGCAGGCAGAGTATTCCCTGTTTGTCCTTAAGTTGTTTTATGACATCACTTAAGAAAGAATTTAAAAAAAAAAAATCAGGAAAATATAGGCTCATTCAGACAAAAATAAGATGGTCATCTGAGCTCAGAGAAAGGATGTTCCAGCTGCATGAGCCGCCTCAGGTTTGGACTGAGGCGCCGTCATGCAGTGGACAGCCCCTCAGCACCACATCTGTCTTATCTCTTATCACTATTATCTTATCTTATGTTATGTTTGACATTGAGAGACACCTGGAAAGAGGTCGTTGGACAGAGGTGTTTGGTGATGCTGATATCTTTGCAGAAGAACAAAGGTCCAAGTCTTTAGGGTCCTGGTGCTTCCTGTCTTACTGTATGGTTCTGAGACTTGGACTTTAACCAGTGACCTAAGATGATGACTGGATGAATTTAGTACTTGGTCTCTTCAGAGGATACTGCTGGGTACCGCTGGAATGACTTAGGGAGACTCAGATGAGGAGGATCACTTGCGTTGTGATGGAATGTCAGCTACTGCAGTTTGGCCATGTGGTGCATTTCTGTCTGCATGATCCAGCATGCAGGTGCCTCAGCATTGACCACTGCAGCAGCTGGAGAAGGCCAAGGACACGTCCACGTTTCACCTGGCTGTGGCAGATAGATGGTTACTTTGGAGATGTCGGGATGGACTGGTTGTCTGCCTGGGTGGTTACCATCCAGGACTCAAGGTGGTTCCGTGGTGTGGTAGATGCTGCAATATGCAGCATCATCGCCTTTGGCTGCCATACAACTCTGACACCACGTTTAAAGCCATTTGGCTTTAGAAGGCTGCAGAATCAGTTGCGTTTAGTGGAGGGGTTTCAATTAATTATAGTATAAATACACCTGCGACTAAAAGGTCCAGCTTATCCGAAACACAATTGAGAAGTCATGGTATGGAGAACATTTCCAAGTTGCTGAATATCCAGTTGAGTTCAATTAAATCAGTCCTAAAGTAATTGATTATGTTACAGCTGTGAATCTGCCACAAAAACTTGCAAAAAGTGTTCTTGCATGAAGACTCATGAGGGAAGCCACCAAGACACCCATGACAACTTTTCCTGGTGCTTCAGCAGACTCAGCTTTGCAGCAGCGCGGGACAGGGAAAGACTTTTGAAATCAAATCCGGGCTTGAGATCACTGGAAGGCACATGGGAAACTCTGATGTCAGCTTCAAGAAATGTCTTTTGCATAATGCAACCGAAACGGTTGTTTTTGCACCCCAGATATTGCCGTGGTTTGGTCTGTAAAGCTTGGTGGTTGCAGCATCATGCTGTGGAGATGCTTCTCTGCTGCAGGCTTCAGGAGGCTTGCTGGAGTAACATGGTTTGCGGAAAACCTGTTGCAGTCTTCAAGAAAGACTTAAATGAATAATTGATAATTAATGATCATTTAATAAATTAAAAATTAATTTAGATCAAGTTGTCGGGACACATTTTCTGTTAATACGACACAATTTTTAAAATAATTGCATAAATAACTATTGCTAAAATTTTCTTAAATTTGTTTTTGATTTGATTTTATAAAATACTAAAAATACATAAAGTTGCAATGGCGTGAATATCTTTCACAGACACTGTGTATGGAAATTGAAAATGCACTTTGAAATCGGGCCCGACTTCACTGTAAATTTCTTTAAAAGACACTCAAATCTATTTCAAAACTGACATGACTCCACTGAACTGCCACCCATGACTCCCAACCAGACAGGTCAGTTTCTCATTTCCTCATGGTTACCCAGGCAATGAGGCCAGGAAATTGGACAGTAGGAGGCAGCGCACCGTGTGACATGCCTAAAATCCCTGTAAAGGAGCCCTTTGGAGAAGCCAGGAAAAAAAAAACAAAAAAAAAAAACGCCTGATTACGTTTGCTGTCTTTATTACAGCTTCTCCCTTCAATCTGAAATATCACCATTTTTTAGCAGCAAAGCAATTATTTTTCAGTCTGACTGCGCGGCGTCATCTCCTGAAACAAGGCAACACTTGTGTCCTGTGGTCTGAGGTGCTCTTCAGACGGCCAAATTGCACAAAACAAAACAACGCGTGAAGTAATTACAAGGCAACAATTGCCCAAGCGAGGCCAGACGTAATCGATAGGCCATCAGACAGCAAGGTCAGGGGCCAAATGTCAGGGGTCAGGGTTCAGCTTCTGTCTAACTGCGTGTGCTTGTATGAGCGTCTATGCATTTTTTTTTTTTTTTGTCCTCCTGAGGAAGAGAATGCTGATTCATAACGAGCAGGGGGATGGACAGTGAGGTGGAGTCCAGCTGTAGCTCCGTGATCTATTCTTCTGCAGGCAGCGAGTATTGATTAGAATCTAGTACATTATTGTAGCCCTGAGGAGACACAACCCGAACAGCTGGGATAACACTCCAGGTCCCTGCTCCGGCTCACCCGGGGGATGAAAACCTGATAATACTGCATTTCTATAATACACTGATTAATGGATGCGCCGTGGAGAGCGAGTCTGTTTTCAATCAGGCGGCTTCAGTGTCTTATAAACAGGAAAGTTTATTTATTTATTTATGTATTTTTGACTGACAGCAGTGTTTGTTGTTTCAAGGTTCAATCTTTCCAAAGAACTATTATTCAGGAGGCATTAGAAACAACAATCAACACATGCATTTACCAGCCACTTCATGAAGTACACCTTCCTTTCAGAACTGCAATCAGCGCAGGTCTGGGACCATGTGCTGGTCCTGTACATTGCCAAATCCACAACCGCCTTGGATCCCACCCAAGCAGACAACCGGTCCAACCCCACCTCTCAAAATAACCATCTATCTGCCGCAGCCAGGTGAAACGAGGGCGTCCTATTGGCCTTCTCCAGCCACTGGGGTCCTCAACACTCAGGCACCTATGTGATGGATCATGCACAGAGAAACGCGCCACATGGCCAAAGTGCCGAAGCTGACACTCCCTCAAAATGGAAGTAAGACTCCTCATCTTAGACTCCCTAAGTAACCGCTCGTTTGATACAAAGTCATTCCAGAGGTACCCAAGGATCCTCAGAAGAGACCGAGTACCACAGACATCCAATTGTTGCCTTAGGTCACTGGTTAGCCTCCACGTCCTGCATCCATACAGTAAGACAGGAAGCATAGGGCCCTAAAGACTTGGACCTTCATTCTCCCGCGAAGACATTGGCATCACCAAACACCTCTGTCCAGTGACCTCATGACTCCTTAAGCTCTTCCCACGAATCAGATTATCCATTGATTCTGCAAAGCTCACAGCATCGTCTGTAAAGTCAACATCAGTAAACCTTTCCTCAACAACAAAAGCACCAAAGTCGCTGATCTCCTCAATCCTGCCCACCACCCAGTCCATGCAAGCACTGAACAGTGTAGGAGCCAGAACACATCCCTGAGGAATGCCAGTTTTCACTGGGAAAAACTCAGAATCTCTGCCTCCGCTCCGTACAGCACTCACAGTATCTATCTATGGGCTGGATTTGATGTTCAGCAATTTCTCGGGGATCCCAGGAATTCTCAGGATGTTCCAGAGAGCAGCACGGAAAACTGAATCAAATGCTTTGCAAAATTGCATTATGGGTAATGATAAAACACAGAATTGTCAGAATACATCATCGCATATCTCTAACGTCACAACTACAAGGTTATATTTTTCAGCAGCATTAGCACCTGTGTGTCAGCCTGAATCTACCTGACAAAAAGGTATTTGCAGAAAAATGCATTTACTGGTAAATAAGGTTAAAAAAACTACTTTCTGCACCAGATTGATGCAGACAAACCAAACTAGCTGGATGTTAAGCGAGTTAGACTCGCTCAATTGCTCACCAGTAAATTAACAACCGTTCAATGGGACTGTATTTGCAACTGACTGCAAGCTGTTTTTGGAACCGTTTATACTTCAGTGGGCCAGAACGTCATAAAACTGTATGATTAGCTAGCATGCTAGCACCTCCATTGATTATTTTTTTCACCTCAAAGGGTAAAAATGTGAACACAGTTTGTGATCGTGTGACCACAGGTTATAGTTCTTCACATTTAAATCCGACATAAAATACCCTCAGGATTAGTACTGATGCATAATAATGCAGGACGTGCACGGGCGGGAGCGGTGCAGCCCGACTTCGGCCTCCTCCTGTGTGAGGTCACAGCACGCCTCCTTCTTTCTCTCCTCCTTCCACTCGAGCAGGGATGTGTCCATGAAATATGTGCAACTTCCCATTAAAATTAGAGGGCTCTGAACCATGAAAGGCACCACAGGTATAGGCTGTACGACATGCAGCAGCCGCACGCTACATGCTGCACAGCTCCAATGGCAGAAAGACACACGACCACTCTTCTGTAACATATTAAAAGAGGGGGAAATAAATTACCGCGGTGCCCTGATGAATTATGAGTTGTGTCTCAGGAGCTGGAAATGCTTCATAACTTGGAAATCCTTTTTGGAATATGGCAAACGGAGCATCACCTGATTTTCTTTTCCCCTGGGAATTTCAAGTTGCAGTTAATTACTACTTTGAATTAAACAGTCGTTTTTCTCTCAAGATGAAATATTTTGCATCTTCTGGACAGAAAATGCAACAAACCAATAACGCAAAAATACAAAGTTTCATGCAAGAAAACTGGCAAAGGTTTCAGGTTAAAAACAATCATTAATTGGAGAGCTTTTCACAGAATACATAATTAGCTCAAAAGAGCTCAACAAGATTTTTTTTCCAGCTCCATGTTAACTAGTCAAACTAGCTGTACTGTTGGGTCATTGGGTTGTATAGATTACGGTAGCTCACTTACTTACCTAGACCCGCTTGGGGGTCAGCTCCCCAGGTACCTATGTTCCCCAAAAACAAGTTCTCCAGGTACCTATGTTCCCCAAAATCATGTTCCCCAAAAACAAGTTCCCCAGGTACCTATGTTCCCCAAAATCATGTTCCCCCGGTACCTATGTTCCCCAAAAACAAGTTCCCCAGGTACCTATGTTCCCCAGTACCTATGTTCCCCAAAAACATGTTCTCCAGTACCTATGTTCCCCAAAAACATGTTCTCCAGGTACCTATGTTCCCCAGTACCTATGTTCCCCAAAAACATGTTCCCCAGTACCTATGTCCCCCCAAAA
>OMMV01012620.1:3008-14743 GCA_900302635.1 Chatrabus melanurus
ATTACACTACGGACCATACGATAACCACTAGAATGATAATACATAGGAGATAATGCGAGAAGGGTTAGAAACCCAGAGACCGGAAAACTAACACCTGACGTGAACATTGCCACGATGACACTGACGTCACTTTGCAGCATCAGGTTTCGGAATCTCTGGCCGAGTTTCTGACATATTGAGTAAAGCGGCAAATATTACTGTTTAAATAAAACAGCGGCTTTCAGCAAAATATGAAAGCGTTATCTAGCAGAGAACAGGAGTGCGTCCTGCAGCGAGCCATCACACACATCTCATACACACCTGTTGCATTAATCTGGCAACCCAAAACAATGACGATCTGCCTTCCTGCTTATCTGACAAATACATGGTGGAGGACTGAAATCAGGAATGTCAACAAGCCAAAAGCAAACAGCAGTTGGACTGCTCTTCAAAGACAGCACCTCTTTGATCAAACATAGCGGAGCACTTTGAAACCTCCTGAAAAAACACAGCCAGAAAATTTGAACTGAAGTGACAAGTCGCTCTGATGCTCCACAAAGCAGCGCTGCTTTGTGCAGCTTTGTTTTTTTTTTTTAATGCTCTGTAATATGCTTCAAATAATGTGATTAAACAGCGAGACGTCAGAGATGAAAGACGCTGAAGAAGGGGGTGTGTGTCACAGAAGAACACAGGTGTGTGGTACGAGAACATGAAGTCGATGACATAAAGCCTGTTTCCACCGCAGGAACTCGTGGTGCATTTTAACGGGTCCAACACCTTTGCGCGTGTCTCCACCACAGGGACCTTCCCTGAAAGGTGATTTTTGGGGCCTTTTTTTGGGGGTGAGATAAATCCCTGCTCCGGGGTAGGTACTCCTGAGCAAACGTGAAAAAGCATTGGGCGGGGCTCAACCCTGATTGGTCGTTAACTCACTGGGGAGAAGACAACAAGCAACAAACGCTGAGCCAGACTAGCAAAACGAGAGCAAGAGTTCGAACCGAAGCAGAATAGCTGAGGCGACGGATGGACCGTCGAGGAGGTACAGGCGTTGTTGGCTTTCTTCCATTCACGTCTTCGAGGCGGAATGAGAAAATCTATGTTGCACCCGAAGCTGTTGCAGAATTATTATGTCACTTCATCCATAGCTGCATCACAGCAGGCAAATAATGTTGATCCAACGTTGATCCATGCTGAGGTCTGACGTTGAACCGATGCAGAAAATACATTGGATTTGAAAATTAGATCAATGTAAAAATCCTAACGTTTAATGAACGTAGATATTCAGTGCAGATATTCAATATAATATTCAACTGATAATATGTTATAATTCGTTAAAATCAATAAGTAATACATCTGCTGCTTTGTGTAAATAAATAAATACAATCCCCATGGGTTTCTGACAGAAATTAAAAGCAGATCAACATACAGGTCAGGAACCAAACCACACTTCGACGTATCATTGTCATATTCTGACGTTACAACAGCGGGAGAGCAACATTGGAGCGACGTCAATATCATGTTGATTGACGTTGCAACGTAATAAAACCAAAAACAATGTTGATACAACAACGCCGTGCCCACTGGGATGAGCCTGGTGGATCTTCACCGCAACAGAGACACAATGGCCGAGAAGACCAATTACAGGGCCGCCACTGCAAACGCTCGCGACATCTGTGAAGTAGGTCGTAATAACAGCAGATCAGAACCTGATGACACCCAGTAGCCTAAAAAAAGAACTAAATCGATGACTTCGCTTCCAAGCAAATCCAAAGGTTTTCAGATTTCACGTTCATCTTAAAAATCAACCGCGGAGCAACGGGTCGCAGCATTATTGAGAAGATTTGATGTAATCCTTCATATCACGTCAGAGACATAACCACACGACGAACAAAGGAGAGGTTGTAGTGAGATGAGGTGCCTTTTTATTATTTCTAAATCCTTAAATAAAACATTATTCCTTTCATGCCTGATGAGACAAATGTTGTGGTGCAACCTGAATGCAAATTCCCAAACACAAAGCCAGAAATCTCAAATCAAACAGACAACCACGCATGCCACTGGGACAGATTAGCTCTTCGCCAGCACTGGGTTTCATCACGATTAAACTCTCGGGGATTAAACAAAGATGCGTTTGACTAAGAGAGCACTGTTTTGTAATGCATGACACTGTTTAATCGAACCACAGCCAACTGCACACTTAAAGTATTTTAACAATAATGAGTGAGCCTCAGGCGAAGTCTTGAACACAGATTAGGTCATTTAGGTAGCCGCGTGGCCACGTGATCTTGTGCCTGCCATGTCATGTTTCACTCACTGTGTAACGAGGACACTGCATGGAGAGATGAACTGCGGTTATAGGAGATTACCAGGAGAATACAAACCAGGTGTTTTGGCAATTTCTGTGCTTTTTAATCCCTCTAATCTGGTTGGCAGCACACAGCTGGGTTGGGATTTATTGTTGAAATTGTCTGATATGAATGCCAGATGGGTTTTTATGAAAGCCTTTCTATTTCAAAGAGGGTTCGGTTCGCAGGTGGCCTACGGTTGCGTAAGCACACAGCTGATTTCGGAATAATTTACGCATGATAACTCAAGTTATGATCCTGATGCCATTTGGTGTGTAGATTTTGATTGTAACCTTGTGATTGCAACTACTGCAGTCGTACTCTATTAAACTGTCCCGTGTGAAACTATTCTCTGCCAAAAATTACAAAGCAAAGACACTGCAAAAACAATGAATAATATCAATTCATTTACAATAAAGTGTGCTAAGCATTGAATACTAAGCAAAATTGATATCAACCCTGCTCCTGGATATCACCTGCCCTGCATGTTTTCCAACTCTGCATGCCCCGCCCACTGCTAATTAACTAAGTCAGGTGTGCTCAGCCAGTCAAGAGCTAGGAAGCACCAGACTTGACTAATCAGCTGTTGTTGCAGTAGGAACACATAGAAAACATGCAGGGCAGGTGATCACCAGGAGAAGGGTTGGTGACCCCTGGTTTAAACCTAAATTGTATTTGGTGAAATTTACCAATGGCTTTATTAGAACATCATGTTGAAAAGTTCATTTATTCATTGATTATTATCCCATTAGTTGCCTTTGTGGAATCATGCATTGGGTTGTAATTCTTCAATGTTTTCAAGATTTTATTCATTTGAAAAGGTCTGTTTTTTTTCATACACTGCACCTTTAATAAAGTAGACTGCATTTCTGCAGCTCTTATACATCTAAGGCTCTGTCCATACTAATATGGAGATTTACAACAATGCTAGAGAGAGAGAGAGAGAGAGAGAGAGAGAGAGATAGATAGACCTACCCACTGACCTACCTTGGGACATGAGCCCACCCAGCTAACACGAAACGTACTTGCAACCAATGTTGCTCAGAGGTCACAGTTTAGTTGCACCAGAATAAAGTTGTGTCCACATTCTGGTAACTTTCCATTGCAACGTTCACTCATTAGAGCCTTGTAAGGTTTGTTTGCAATGTTGTGTGCATATTGGTGCAATATGTGCAAAAACATAATATAAATGTACCGTACTCCTTCGTTGAAGCGCACTATGCACTAAATAAATTGTTTTTAATTGAACATATGGCACATAGAAATCATTCTTTTAAGCGCACGTTTTCTGGGGTGCGAGTGCGGGCCTCGTTTTGACACGGGAAATATTCCATTACCGTTATACTGATATTTTTAATATTTAAAAATTGCAGGGGGAAAAAAAACAACTTAATTCTTGGTGGTGCATGGTTCCGTCTTTTGACTTTTATAATTTACCCCAAACCCAGATTTAAATAAAGGACCACTTGATCTTTGAAAAGATGCCTCTCTCAAGCAAAACACTCCATCATGCTCCAATTAAAGCCTGCACTTCCCTTCCCAGATTAATTGTTTTCCCCGAGTTTGGCTGGGCTCCAGGGGATTGGAAATCATCTTATTCAAGAATCTAATTATTGTGAAAGAGGAGCTTTATTCCGAACAGCACATGTTGAATTGCTGTCAGTGGTGGAGGGCTGCTTCGACAGTCAACGGGGGCTATTATTGAGCTGTCACAACAGTGAGGCAAGAATGGAGCCATCCAGCTGTGGCAGACATATGCACATCCCTCAAACGCTGTGACGCCCACACACTGCACATGTGACCAAGTCCCAGTGCCACAGAACCCAGTAAATACCTCATTTCATTCTCCACACTTTCACACTTCACTTGGAATGTGCTTGAGCAAGAGCACACACTGTCCTGCATTACTCATTTCAGGAAAGTCTTCCAAATGGCTGCACTGGAAAACTTTTTGCAGAGGGTGGGTGGGTGCTTCCCAAAAAAGCCTGAAAATAAATGTGAACTGCTGCAGAAAAGACCACAGGCTGTTTATCATACCTAATCTGAACCCAGGCCGTGTGCTGGGTTTAGACGTCAGCTCTGCGTCAGCTGCATGTCCAGCATGTCAAACAGGATTCTGCTCTCCCAGAGCTGTGGGGCACAATGTACATGAACGCCTCATTAATTAAATATTTGGATCGCAAACATCTATGTGACACACCCCGGCTTAACTCATTCAGCAGTCAGGATCGCTCTCCTGTCTATCAGCAGGCGTTATGAACATCAGCGATTACAAAGTGGTAAAGATATGACATGAATTGTCAACCACAATGACATCAGTATATGTCCTGCTGTTGTTTTCTCATCCCCCATTTTTAACATCCTGTTTCTTTCTCCTTTTCCTGCTCACTTCATTTTGGTTTTTCTGGGGGGGGGATTAAAAACCTCTTTTTCAAGGCAGACCTGGCCAAGATAGGCAGCAGCAATTACAAAACACAGTTACAAAGACACACAAGTTAAAACACAAGTAAAAGACCAAAAATAAATAAATAATTAAAATTTAAAATTACAAGTAGATTATGAAAAACAAGTACATGTTGTGGAATCTGCCTCAAGTACTCTCAATTTGGATTTAAAAGTGCTCAGTGAAATTAATTAATTTTCAATCATTCTGCAACAAGTTCCATGCAGAAGGTGCAGAGTGGACAAAAGCCTTTTTACCCAATTCAGTACGGGCACATGGAACAGAAAGCAACAGATAATCTTGAGAACGCAAGGAGTAAAGACTATGACTTCTCTGTACAATTAACACACATATGTACGAAGGCAATAGACCAAGAATTGCCTTGTATATAAATGTATACCAATGAGTGAGCCTACGGGCGGCCAGAGAAGGCCATCCCACCCCTATATGTTGGGCTCCAAACATATAGCTGGCAAAGGCAGCAGTGCAGGAAACCCTATTGGTTTTGTTCAGATTTTTAGGGTCTAAGCAGTACTGGAACTAATTGGTTTATTGGTTTATCAAGATCCTATAAGCCTTTAACTGGTTCAAAGTTGTCTGGGTGTCTTGGTGGCTTCCCTCACTAGTCTCCTTCTTGCATGGTCACTCAGTTTTGTAGAACGACCCAGACACATTTACCACACAGTACCATACTGTTTACATGTATTCCACAATGATTGGCATAAATGAAGTCCAAGATATATTCACTGACTTGGAAATGTTCATGTATCCATCCCCTGACTTGTCAAAAGAAATCTAGTTGTAAAAGTGATGATTATCAGACAACAGATCAAATTTATGCTCTCGTCTTTCACGTCCTTCTGGCAAACTGAAGCTGAAATTTCATATCTTCTTTTAAAGCCACACTGTGCAGTTTCTCCAATCAAGCCACAAAAGCCTATAACCCCTTCAGAGTTGCCTTGGGTGCCTTGGTGGCTTCCCTCACTGGTCTTCTTTCTGCACTGTCACTTAGTTTTTGAGAACTGCCCTGACAGTTTTACTGTACTGTTTGTATTTCTTAATGATTGATGTAAATGAAGTCCAAGACATACTCAGTGACCTGGAAATGTTCACATATCCATCCTCTGACTTGTCTAAAGAAAACTGGCTGTAAAAGTAATAATTTATATGAAAGATATTGTGTTTCTCCAATTACTCCAATTCCCATATGGTTGATGTGATCTTTTTGTTAAACCTCTTAAATTAAAGGTGAAAGTCTACACTACAAGCACATCTTGTTTCATTTCAACTCCACTGTAGTGGTGTGCAGAAGCAAAATGACAAAAAGTGTGTGACTGTCCAATTGATGGAGCTGACTGTATCCTCTGACCCCCTCCTTCAGTTGGCAGAAGAATCCTAGAACGGCACTCAGTAGTGCTTCCATACCTTTAAACACACTCGTTGACTCCATGACCTTATTTACTTGCAAATCGTTTTACGGTTGTTTTGCTACATTGGCACATGGGTTTCAACTCTTATTGCTTTCCACAATCTAACACTATTTCTGTTATTTGAGGTAATGATGTTTATTCCTCAAATTTTTTGGAAAAATGGAGAAATCCTGCCTTATTAAATATTTGGATTCCCAGTATCCTTGCAGAGTTCCCACTGTGAAGGAAAAAGTGCCCCGACATTGAAATGGGATGGTGTGTGTTGGTTGAAAATGGAACAATCACTTCACTTTACAGTGGAAAACAGCGCCCTCTGGTGTATCTCTTCGCCACATACTCCACTGACTACAATGTAATAAGCCACACAGAAAACATCAGTCCTCCAACAGCTTTTACATTCTCTCTGTGGCTGTAAAGCTACGAGGCCAGAGACACTGCTCACCATCTGAAAGTGCTTAAAATGATGCATTTGGTGCTAAATTGCTGTGTGCACACAGTGCACACTGCCACAGAATGCACATTTAACTTTTACTGCAGCACTCTGTCATCAAGGCTTTTCCATCAAATGTAAAAGCTTATAACTGAAGTTTTCTTAAAGCTACAGTATGCGGGATTTAGGGGCGTTTATTAGCAGAAATGGAATATAGCATTAATATCCATCTACGCATTAGTGTACCTGCAACAATGATTTGATGCTTTTTCAGAAGCTTAGAACGAGCCCTTTATATGGTGCGTTCCAGTTGTATTCGGAGGTTAGAATTTCCCAGTTATGCCCCTGAAGGCGCAATTCCAACTTGTCAACTCGTTCGAACGCCACATACCCCGCTGCTCTGAGCATCAACAGCAGTGAAAGCTGTAGTTTTTACTGGTTTTTGGAACTTCTGTCTTTTTTGTGTCCAGTTTAATAAATCGTGCACAGTACTGTCCTACTGCTGTCTGTGGACATGCTGCTACAGGATTTTTTAAAGTGAGAATTTAGTTTGCAATGTCTTTTTCTCCCAGGTCCTCTTTACTTGCTTCTGTAACAATGGCCACGGTCAACCCCCAAGCAGCGCCCAGTACAAGTAAATGGGACTTGGATATCAGCATCAGTGCAACTGTGATGGTTGTGGAGAAAAACCTGTTTTTCCTGTGGTCTCTAAGGCGGAGGGGATTGCCTGGAATGTCTCCTGATCTCATTCAATTCAGCATATATTAGAACCCTTATATACCAATTTTCATACTTGCTGCCGGATGTGAACATCTTCTTCGAAATATGTCACATATCCGCTCCACTATAGTTCAGGCTAACAAGTTTGAGAACTCTCATTTTTGTTAAATGGAGGACCATACATATTGCTTATCACAAGAGAAAGCAAGGGAGCATGAATCCCCATCGGCAAAGCAAAAACGTAAAGGGAAACAAAATTCTGACCAATGACGGCATAATGCAATCTGCAACCTCACCACTAGATGATGCTAAACCCTACACAATGTAGCTTTAAGGTGTTTTTCTCCCCAAGTGCTGAGAGAGTAATAAAGACCCCAGGGGTATATTTTTTGATATATTTTCTGGATCATTATAATCATTCAGCTGAAAATTTTATGTAATTGTTACCTATACAGTTGTCTTCAATTTCACTTATTTTGATCCAGTTTGATTAAATACTGTGGACTCCATAATTTTTCTTTTGGGTCTGCTTGGACACCAGTTTGATATAATGGTGTCTGTTCGGACTCCATAGCAACATTTTGAGCATTTTGTCAATTTTTCATAGCTACTGAACTGTCAGAGGTGTTTTTATTCCAGATATTTGCATCAGAGCATCTGCAGGGAGTATAAGTAGGTACTGAATTTTTGTATTGAAGAGTTGTATTTGAAAAACAGAAAAAAAAATTCTCAAAAGTCTTTCAAAATGAAATGTGATTTATCAACCAGATACTCAAAGGTCTTTTCTAAATAGTTGCAAAATGACCCCATCTAGTTATGTTACAGATATCTGCAAGACTGGCATAAATAAAAACATGTTAACAGTATTAAAGTAGTAGCAGTTCTGGTGGGGTCGGCGCTAACCGCAGGTGTGCAGATTAGTAAGTTTCCCGACGTGCACTGATGAGGGTCAACAATTAATGCTTTGTACCGAGTGAGTAAACAGTAAGACAGCTGAGATTTATATTTTTAATGGTTTGCTCGACATCGTCAAACCCGTCACACAAACAAGATTTGAAATGGTTTATTTTCATAGAATTTTGAACAACAAAATATGTAAAATAAAAAAAACCAACAGCAAAAGTGAAATTCCATTCACTAGGTTGTTTTTTTTTTTTTTTTTAAATCCTTAAAAAAATATCAGCCTTTCCCCTTGTTCACAAACCGTTTCAAAATTGGGACAAACAGAAATCGTTATGATAAATCCGAGAAGCTGGAAGGCCATTACAATATTTGTTGGCAAATATAAATATAGTGGTTTGAACAGGGGATCTCAAACAGTTCACATGGAAAGAGTGTACATACAGTTCACATGACAGGACACTCGGCACTGCCTGTATCAATTTTTTTTTTTTAATAATGTAGAAAACCATGATCCTTATTTACCGACTTAAATCAACGTGTTTATGACAAGTAACTATATACATTCAGCCAGTTCTAATCGTCTCTGGAGTAAGCAGTTCATGGTGCTCCTGTTGTCAATTTGATTGTCTATTCAGGAGGATAATTGTAAGGGTATGTGTAGTCCAAGTAGTAATCCGGTCCTGCACCCCTTCCACCTGGATAGCCCCAAGAACAGGGTCCACCGCCGGGCCCACCCCCCCGTTCATGTCCTCGCCCTGGCCGAGGCCACATTCCTACTGGCGGGGCTCCTCTCCCTCGGTAGCTGCCTAAGGAACCGGGACCCATCGCACCCCGCAGGAGCCCGTGATCCATCTGTGCAGGCATGCCACCTATACTTCCATAACCCCCAACACTCATCGGGTGCGGAGGCAGTTTAGGTCTGACTATAGCGCTCCCCCTGGTGCCTGCTGTGGGAATACCCACGGACCCTCCAAGGTTGTCAGTGCAATTCACATGAGTCCTGCCTCCCTGATTCCCAGGGACGCCGCTTCCAAGTGTTTCCCGCTCCCCGCTCTTAGGGAGCCTACTGGGGTCCATGGGCCCAGACGTGGTCTCACCCTGGCTGTTGGCAGTCTCACAAGTGCTGGATCCTGCTGTCCCCCACGCACTCTCCCCTGGGCCACCGTGCAGAGTCTCGGCTTGCTGTGTGGGTGTCCCACTCGCACTTTTAGGAATGCCAGCCATGTAGCCTTTCTGGGCTGCGTCACTCTGGTTTGTGTAGGGGAGGGATGTGGAGAGGGGAGAGGACTCCACAGGTGGGCGAGGCAGCAGGGGGACACTGCACGCAGCAAAGGTGCCAACTGCCCCGGCTCCTCCGTTATCTGAGCCGTACGTGTGGCCCATCAACATGAGGTGAGGTGGAGGCGGAGGTTTGACTTCCAGGGGGAGGGAACCCAGGTTAGCAAGGGGTCCGGCTGAGGTCATGGTAGGGGGAGTTGACACGGTGCCGGGAGCTGTGGTAGGGGGGCGGTATTCCTGTTCTTGTGTGCTGCTACAGGGAGAGGCAGGATAGGCTGGGGAGGCCGCGTAGCTGGAAGAGCCAGTGTAGGATGACCACGAAGCTGAAGGGCACAGGAAGCTCTGGTGAGGATTGACGGGAAAACCTCCGGGGGACAGGCTGCCAATGTCTGAGGACGCCATCTGGCTAGCTTTGAACTGAGAGATGACCGTTTTCAGAGCACTGTAGTCGGGCAGCGTGGAGGTACTCTCAGGCGTCAAATGGTGGTCTGGTAGCGGAGGACGGAACTCTTCCATGTCTGGTGGGGGAGGCTGTGGAGGCTTCTCCTTCCTAACGTGCTGGTTCTGCTCTGACGGCTCCGACACATCAGCTGGCTCGCCGTCATCAGAATCCAAAGACATGTCCTCCTGTTCCACACACTCTTCATTCACTACTGAAGGAGCAAACAAAAACTCAGAATCAAAACCATCTCGAACCGACAACTTGCAGAACAAAATGCTATTTCATCCCACAGAAAAGTGACACCGTCCCCGTTTTTCCACTTTGTACTGCTGTTGACAATACGCACCAGTAGATGGCGGCGTTGGAAGCTCATTCTGATTGATGGACCCAATTAGACTGTGGAAACCGCTCATAACATCGTCGATGCTCGCTATTACTATTCCATTTCTGGAGTACTGGAGGAACATCTCAAACGGCCTCTCTGTAATAAAAGCAATCGATGGCACAAATCAAAACCATTTATATGTTATCAACAAATTTCGTTTATTCAGCTGTAATGCAATAAGAAATACAACGCATCACTGACATGCTAATTTGCTTATTTTATGTCGGCAATATTTAATTCAGTGCTACCTGTGAGGAAAATCAGGTGCCGCTGCTGGGTGTACTGAGCTTGGAGCTTAACCAGGCATTCCAGATCTGGGGCTTGACGAGACTGGATGTCGCACTCGTGGTAAGGGAGGAACTCCACAAGGTGCTTCTTCTGATAGGCTGTCAGGAGGTTCAGCAGCCCCATGGCATTGGTGTTCAACCTTCGACAACAACAAAAATTCACCCACTGTCATGAAATTTGTTCACAGCTAAACTGCGGCTGCTGCAGAAAGTTAAACCACAATTTCACACGTCTATGTGTGTGTGTTCTATCCCTCTCAAACACTGCACTGACCTCCCCAGCTCTTTAAGCTTCTTCTGGGACTTACAGTGGACCTTCCACTGCCAGGGTTGTTCCGGGGTGCTCTGCTCCTCCAAGAACTTCAGCAGGCCCTGCAAGCGGTCTGGACAGAACCAACAGCACATTTGAAGAACTCGTGTCCAAAAGGCAACTCTATGGACCTGCAGAACCTCCGCAGAAACACGCAACACTTACCCTGTGTGATGAAGTCCGGGTTGAGGACAAACTCATCAGATACTATGAAGCCTCCAGACACAAACAGCTCATTGTACGTGTGGTTCTTGACATCGTCCAGAGTGTCCACTCCAGCAAAACTCACTGAAGGCAGCTTCTTCAAAGACACCAGTGCTGGGATCTGCAGACATCAAAACAGGTTTCTCTTTAAAGCCGGCAGTCTTTCCCCAGACTGGGGAAAAACAGGAGAAAGCCGAGACCTGCTGCAGACAGTTTTGCTGCCGTTTTCTGTTTTACTGACATAAGTGGGAAGCGAAATGTGTCAAGCTATTCTGATAATCCATATTTTCCTGAATGAACTTCACAATAAAGTGAAGAGCTTTACTACGAAAGTTAAGGCATCAACTGGATCACGAGGATGTAAACAGAGCTTCGCTGAATTTAAGGCTTTCCTAAGAACAGACTTAAATGTTAGCAACACGTTTTGTCATGTAGTAACATGTATGTCCAAAACAGATTCTGTATCATGTAGGACAAAGTGTGAGGAAGAAGACTGGCTCAAAACCACAAGGGCCAATGACCTTGTTAGTTAAATTATGCAGTTGAAATCTGCAAAGTTAAAAAACTGCCCAAAAATAA
>OMMV01012639.1:4766-16235 GCA_900302635.1 Chatrabus melanurus
GGAGTCAGATTGACAGGAAGAAAGACGGGCAAGAAGAAGAAATGGCAGAGAGATGGCTGGCCAGGTTTAGTTAGTCTTTATCCTTTACTTTAGCTGTTCTCTTGTTTCAGTCAGAAGAAATGAGAGGAGTAGACTCAGAAAAGGATAAGCCTGCACAAACAGAGGTCGGGCAAGAATATGTCACGTATGAGGCAGAAATGCCTTTCATCCGTTTTTAGGTTTTAGAGAGTTGTTTCCAGATACTTTTACTTTGATTCTGTTTCATTCATAGGGCAGCAGAATAGAAAAATCCTCCACCTTACAAAATGTTCTCATCTTAGGCAAATGAGGCGTTTATGGTTTAGACGCAAGTGGAAATTTCTTACCTGCTGTGTATTTGTGCTATTGTGTGTCTGCAGTTTTTTTTGGTTTTTTTTTCTTGTGCCATGCCAAATAAATCCAGGTCTTCACTTTGAAAAACGGTTCTGTGCTGTAAAAGTTTAAGTAGCGTGTGTGGGCTTCTCAGTAAAACCTGTGTGTGGCCGTTTCTCTCCGTCTTCAGACAATGCCAGCCATAGTTAAAGTGAGATGGAGATATCTGGTGCCTGCCAGGAGCAGGACAGAGCAGTGACGTCTGAGTGGAGCTGCCTCTAGTTGTGCAAAGCCTCTGTGACCAACTCGGGTCATGGGGTGAATCATGTCAGTTGGCACTAAACTGACGATGTTTGTTGACAGAATCTAAGATTGTGATGGGTGCTAAATGTACTACATGCTGCCTTGATCTGTTGCCAAACAGGATCGTTAAAGATCTCTTAACACTGGGCCCAGATATGCTGAATATTGGTAACTGGAAGTGTTCCTGTCAGCTTTAAAACTGCTGTGATTATAGATCCATTTACAGCATTTTTTTTTTTTCTTTTTAGGTTTTGGAAAAAGTGGTTGCTGAGAAACTTTTTACATATTTGTCAGAGATTGATCTTTTTGAACTTTTGCAGTCGGCATTTGGGCACATCATTCCACAGAGACTGCACTCACTAAAATGGTGACCAGTTTGTTGCTCACTATGGATGCTGTTATTGGATCTAAGTGCAGTCTTTAATACAGTTGATCGCTATATTCTGTTGGAGAGAATTGAAAATTATTTTGACCATTCTGGTCGGGTGCTTTCATGGTTGAGATCTTGATTGTCAGGCCGATCGCAGTGTGTTTAATGGCACTACACTTTTCACAATCAAGTATGGGGCGCCCCAGGGTTCTGGTCTAGGTCCACTGGTATTCTCTCTTTTATGTTGCACCTCTTGGTCAGATTATACATGGTCATGTGATCGGCTTTCACTGTTATGCTTATGACCTGTAGATGTACATATCTGCGTATTTAGGTAATGTCTCTCAGGTTGCAAAGATGGAGGCATATGTGACTGCAGTGCAAAGCTGGATGTCATCTAATTTTCTACTTTTGAACTCAGAGGACTGAGATGATTGTTGTTGGTCCTGTTAGGTAGTGACATTTTTATGATCAATCAACACAGTCACTGGGTGATTGTGTGATCCTTCATAGCGAAAGAGTTAAAAATCTTGGTGTGGTTTTTGATCCTGCAGTGTCTTTTGACCTGCATATTAGAGAGGTGGCTAAGACTGCCCATTTTCATTTGCATGATATCACAATGATTGGACCTATGACTATAATGTATTATTTTCTGGTTTACCGCATAAGACAACAAGTTGTCTGAACTGGAACTAGGAGATTTGACCCGTGTTTGCATGCCAGCACTTGCTTCCTGTGAGTGTGCAGATTTTAAGGTTCTGTTGTTGACTGATAAAGGTTCTGAATGGTTGTGCACCCTCTTCCCTTGTGGTCTCAGGATGCAGGCCAACTTGGAAGTAAGTCCTATGTCGGCCCTGAGACCTGTTTGTGCCGGTGCTTATCTCCGGATTCCGCAGCGTGAGGCGGATGAGAGTCTATGACTCCCCCTGGATGGGACACCAGTCTGTGCCAGTCTGACGCAGGTTACTTCCCCAGCCATGCCCGGTACCCTTGACTGAGACAATGCAGATTAAGTGTCTTGTCCAAGGACACTGACGGGTAGCGTGAGCGAGATTTGAACCCAGGTCGACATATTGGCAGGCCAGCTCCAAATCGGATTTATTGCATATCTGATTCAATTCTGATCTCACTGATTGACTGTCCACATTATATATAGCAAGTGACCAGATCCAATCTGTGTGTCCGTGTGGCAATCCTCATTTTCCATCTCATCGACATCGGTTGCTATAGTAATGCAGTCACACACGTGGAAACGGTCACATGACTGCTGTTCAGTGTCACTTTCTGCTGTTAACTTTTCCGACCCACACGGAGTTCTGTGACTCACAGGATATGGATTATAAAAATAATGAAAGCTGGCGATTTTATATGTATTTATAAATACACTGTGCGACATGCAGTGTGTTTTAGGCGTGAAGCATTACAGCTGTAGCAAAATACACCCGGAATCCGATTTGAGCAGGATTTGCAGAAATGTGATTTGAATCGCATTTCAACCCACCTATGAATGAGGCTTGAAACAGACTTGGGGAAAAAAACAGATTTCATGCGACTTTTGACTGTTCAGACTTGCAACATGGGATCTGATTCAAATCGGATATGCACATAAATCAGTTTTGTTTGTTTTTTTGTTTGTTTTTTCCTGCTAGTCTGAACAAGGCCTCGGTCTTCCTAAAATTAAGGAGTGAGCAGACTGGAGAACTTTTGTTTAAGGCGCTATCTCACTATAACGTTTACCTCAGCGTTTGGTGAACGCAGGGCAAAGTCGAGAAAATTGGCCAGATGTCAGCAAAACTCCCGTTAACGGAGTTTGGTTAGCGTTAGCCAGCGCTCCATTAGAACAGGCGGGACTTTTGCTAATGTGGCAACGTGCGGAAGAGGGGGTCGACACACCACTGTCCAGTGATTCTGAGCAGGCAGGGCGAAGCAGCACCCAGACGTTAGCCAGCGTAGACGATCGCACCAGTAACTTAGGCTAGCGGAGGCTAACGGAGGCTAGTGGAGGGAACTTGGTCGTAGCGGAGATTAACATTCTCTAATGGTCTCCAACGTAACCAGAGGTACTTCGGCAAATACCGAGAAACTTTAAACATGTTGGAAATTTTCAGAAGAAGTCGATGTTCATCGGCAGAGGGCGGCGGAGCCCGGTGGAGGCCGACGTTTGCAAATACGTTCGTCTATGTTGGCCCAAACATCTAGGTGGGATTGGGCCTTTATCTTGCTCCTACTTTGTGAAATAATCCGCAGATGGATATTGGAAAGTCTAATTCTTTGGACTCATTTGTTTTCTATTGCTTACAATTAGCATGGTTTTAACTAGTGTCCGTTAAAGTTTTTTTGGCGTGTGTCTATTTGGTGTTTTGATTTTTTTTGTGAACCTGTTCTTATTGGTTGTTAAATTTTATATATAAATTTTGTGTGTTGTTTTATTATATAAAGCACTTTTATTTATTTATTTATTTGCCTACAGGTGCGATGTCATTAAAACTATTTATTGTGCACGAGTACAAATCCACACCTGTACAAAGCATGTAACCAAACAGGTGCCACTATACCTTTTTGAGTTGTATAGAATGGAGTCACTTTGTGATACCGGGAAGCTTTACCTGTAATTCTATAATCGGTAAACTTACTTTAAGATGTGCACATTTCATGTTTCTTTTCTGACAACCATGTGCATCTATAAATAGACATGCATGACCGGTTTTAATCCTTGTGCCGTGATTGTCCTTATGCTTGCTCTCTCTCTCACTCACTCACACACACACATTTTCTCATCTAACGTCTGAGGGCGGGAGGCCCTGTGTTTTAATTAAACTTGTAAGGTCTGTTGTGTTTGGCAAACCTATATTGCTGTTTGTGTTTCCTAAGTCCCTGCCTTCATTTTGGTTTACGACCCCCGCTTTGAACTGTGTCCTTACTCCCCCACAATGAAGTTTCCACTTATGGGACAGGAGTGTCTGTCTCAGGGTCCTCCTAACAGTACAGCTCCCATCATGCACTTTTTGATGTGCTTTTTGCACCTTGTTTTATTTTAACCACATTAAAACCTTGAGCCTACAATATTTCTGATGTCAAAATCTGTTGTCATGAATAGCTGATTCGTCCTTTTACTACAGTACTTCAAATTTTTTTTTTTTTGCTCGTATTTAAAGTTCACACAGAGCTCCTTTTAATCCTCTAAGACGGCTAAGTAGAACCTCACGTTGCATCTAAATAAGCATAGAGACACACACTCTGTAAACTGTATCCTGGATGTGATGAATATAGCCCGTTCTCTGGAGACAGACAACTTCCTAAGTTGCCGTGGCCACTCCTCTGCAGCATGTGCCTTTCAAGAATCCCAAACGTCTTCTTTTATGGTGTAAACTTGGATGAAAAACTGTGACTTTGCCTGTCGCTCAGTCAGGGTTTTGTTCTTTTTGTGTGTTTGTTTGCTTGTTGTTATGAGCCAGGGAGGAAGGCTTTGTTGTGGACTTTTGCTATGACCCTGTTAGAACTCAAACCAGCTATCATGTGCATCAGTTTCCCAGTGTTTTGTTTTTTTTTCATTTTTTTTTACCTGATCTTGATGTTTTACTTAAGAATAATGCAGATAGCTCAGTCCATCCAGCTGGATATGGGTATCAGCCTTGGCCGGGGAAGTAAAGCTGCTTTTACACCTGGCAGAGTTTGGCGCCCTAACGGGCCGAGCTAACTCAGCACACCGCCTCTCATTGTCCCAGAGCAGCTCTTGCGTGGCCGCATTTGGCTCAGAGTCCTCTCAAGCAGGCACACCACTCGGCAAAAGTTGGGAAAAGTCATTTTTTCTGGAGCTCATCGGACTCCCGTCCCCATTGGCCCTGCCCACACTCGACTCGGTACGCCACGGGAAAGGCACGGTGCACTCTTCATCCTCAACTCCTGATATCTCCCAGTGATTCTTTTTGTGCTCGGCATGAAAATGGGATGCCGACATGAGGCAAGTCTGCACCGAGACATCCGAGGTGACCAACCTCCAGAAAATTTTGAACTTGTTCAAAACTGCCGTGAGTCTAAGTGAGCTTTCCCGAGTTGTGCTGATCCGTGCTGATCAGCATGCTGTCCTCCCCTCGAGCGGTCGCACTAACCACTAGGCCACCACCCCTGCCTATGTTTTACTTGAGAATAATGTCACACTTGTGGATTTTAATGGATAAGTGAGACATTAAATGTTTCCTCTGATAGAAACATCTCATTCAGGATTTTTCCAGTTTCCCCAACAATCCAAAATTCACTGCGTTCAGAAGAGATGTGTTGATATTTCCTATAAATTTTTGAGAAATACTGAAATTGACATTTGTGTGTCTGATTGAGAGTTTGGCAGATTTGATCATGCAAAAATGTGCCATACGGTATTAAACATGACGGGTTTGAGTATCTGTGGAGATCAATTCACGCCCATCCGAACAAGGTTGCATGAGCTCTGTGCGACCGTGCTGGAAAAGCATCCATGAGTCTGTACTACTTTCAACCCACTCAGAGGTTTGTTTGTTTTCCTCGTCTCAGTCAGACAAATCAATAAAATGGGGATACTGAAGGAGAAGATCGACGAGTTTGTTGTCGTTGCCGTTCATTTATCAGTGCTGTCTCATAGCAGGAGAAATGTTGCACAAGAGTCTGGAAGGTGGGAAAAATGCACTTTGACACCTGATCGATCTGTGTATGAGGGAGCTGCTGCTACGAAATGATCAGCGTTTGAAAGATGGGGGGATTTGTTGGGCATCCTCTCTGCTCTGCTTGGCTGTCAAAATGAGGATTTTCGCCTTTATTTCAACTGTTTGCTTATCGGTGTGGGGGTTTTTTCCTTCAACCAGGACTGAACAAATGCTGCAAATGGCCAGACGAGAACAGCAGTGGAAAATTCCCAAGCCCGGTTTAGACCCAAACCATCAGTGAAGTGGAGGAAGAGAGTGAGGATTTTGGGAATACGGATGTAGGGTGGGTGTTGGTGGGTTTTTGAGGGAGGAGTTGCTGGTTTGTGCAGAGACAGTTTGCTGTGAGACTTCTCGTTGCAGTTCCTCCTTAATTACAGCGTTACTTGAGGGACAAGGCCAGACATGCACGACGTGTGGGTACGTGCCAGCACGGGAAAACTCACACCAATTCACACATGCAAGTGAGAGAACAGCTCGTGGAGGATTTGTATACTTTGAGAAGATCCTTTTTAAGCTGACTTTGTGAAAGTGTATGCTGGCTCGTAAAGAGTGCGGTTGTCCCTGAATATGACGGAGAAGCACATCTTCAAATCCGAGAGGTGTTTCCTGTCTTTGACCATCTCTAGCCCGTGTACAGTTTCACATATTTTTGGAGGTTTCGGATATATTCTTGCTAACATTTCAGTTGATGTTATGCTTTAGGATTAAATGACACGCTGCTCATTTGAACGGCCTTTAACCCTTGTGATCCCACATGAAGCCAGACTGCTGTACATCAGCGTCTGGTTACAGAGGCAATGTGCAGCTTTTTGGGAAAGACCCGATAAGCCATGAGAAGGATGCTTTCCTAGTGTTGGCCCTGCAGAGGGATATTTTGAGAATCCATAATTACAAAGGAGAGACTTGCTTTGCATTGCGACAGCTCATCCACCCCGTACATACATACTAATGGCAAGGTCGGCTCCAAAGCCACGCAGCTGACTTTTAAGCTGGCTGTGTTCTGCTGGTTTTCAAGAAAAGATACTTTCTGCTACATAGCATGTTTTTGTGTTCATAAATTAGTTTTAAAAAAAAACTAAAAAAAACAAATACAGAACATTAACTTCAGTCAGAAACTCTCGCATCAAGTAATTGTCCATTTGTGGCAGATAGTTATGTAGTTGCATTTTGCTGAAATGACTGTTTTTAACTGTGCTACTGAGCATCAAGGATTCCTTTACCAAAACACGTGAACACACTGTACTGCAAACAACCATACTAGAGTTCGACTTGCATAAGGAGGAGGTTGGGGGAGGTGTTCTGCATTTTCACTGCTGCCATTGCAGCACTTGAAGCCAGGGTTGGGTTTCTTCTAGAAGAAGCCTATTTCCTCCGGGACGCTGGAAGAAACTGGAAGAAATGTAACGCAATGGAAACCAAATAAATTTTTATATATTTTTTTCAGTTCATTTATTGCATGCATATTAGTGTAGATTATGTCATTGCAAGTTTGTACAATATAATAAACACCTTTATGCACATTTATAATAAAGATTTCTTCAACTTTTATCCATAAGAAACTGGAAGTAATACAACCTAGTGTAAACCAAATTAAATTTCCATTTTCCAGTCCATTTACATTGTAAACATACTATACAAACATTCATTTAAGAGAAACCTATTCATGATTTATTGCGAGTCCATTGGAAAATGTCTTTTTTTTTTTCCCCCTTCAGTATTCAATTTCATGCTTCCCACATAGCATTCAGTAACAAAATACAAGTCATGCTGCCTTATCCACTCCAAGACGGTTTCTCAATTTTGAATGGACAAGTCCAAAGCTTGAAGACACTCTTTCTATTGAAGCCGATGATGCACATGCTGTGTGTAGAGACACAAGCATGTCCACGAAGCCATCTGGTAGTCCCACTTAGCGTAGCCCTTTCCACCATGTTGCTGGATGTAGGTTATGGACTTTGAAAAATGAAGCTGGGTAGGGAGCTGACTGTGTCTCAGTTTCATCACAATGAAAATAATGTAAATAACTGTCCAATGCCTACCTCTTCAGGGACCTTTGCACAACTTGCATGGTGAGATCGCATCCTGCAGGCGTTGATGCTCTATTAATGAGAACAGTAGTTGCATCTGGCCAAGGTCTTGCCACCAATATCCACACGAGTAAAATGCTGCCATATCAAATTGTTGGGTCTCCCGCCTCGAAGCATGTTGATGGTTTCAGTAAAATACAATTTAAGCCTCTGATATTTGCAAATGAATGAAATCCACAGTGCAACAAAGAATGTTACTAGGCAGGAGAACCAAACGGGTTAAATACAGGCAGGAAACCATTTCACAGAGACAGATATTTGAGCAACTCTGCCCGGGACCTGGGTTCAATCACATTCTCAGCAACCTGTTCTAATCGGGCTGCGTTAGCCTGATGAAGCCACAGGTGCTAAGGTCATACCAACTGCAAACTCACTTGAGCTGAAACAACCCTAACAGTTATAAAAATTCATAGTGCAAACAGAGAAGAACAGTAATGCTCAGGTTACCTCTGAGGAAGCCATCCAGAGATCCAGAAAAAACTTGGGCCTGTTGTCAGAAGTGTAAATTTGTAACTCAAGCCAAACAAGGTAATCATTAAATGTCATTATCATTATAGTCATAATTTTAGTTTCTTTTGGGATGCAAAAAACCTGGAAGAAACTGTGTGTGGTGGGGAGAAAGCCCTCCGGGAGAAACTGCCAACCCTGAAGCCAATACTTATGGTAAAACATACAGTCAGGTACATAAGGTTTTTGGCAGTGATGCAATTTTTGTCATTTTGCATCTCTACACCATCCCAATGGAGTGGAAACGATGTAATCAAGATGTGCTTTTAGTGTAGAATTTACTCTTAAATACAGAGTATCACATTAACCATTTAGGAATTAGACATTTTTATCCGCTGTCCCCCATTTAAAGAGGCCATAAGTAATTGGACAAATTAATTATAATACTAGTAGTAGTACTAGTAGTATTTAGTAGTAACTAAATGGACAAATCAAGGGATGGATACATGAATATTTTCAAGTCACTGAAGATGTCTTGGACTTCATTTACATCAGTCATTAAGAATTACAAATCATAGAGGGGAACAGAGAAGGATTTTTAAATAAGAAAACTGATCATATCTAGGCTAGAGTCTCCCATGTGCCTTCAAGCAAACTGTGGCTGAAATTTCACATCTTCTTTTGAAAAAAAATCCTTTTTGTGCCACTCTACCACAACGCCGTATAACTGGTGATGCAAAAGATAAAAGTTTCCCTTTGCACAGTTTCTCTGCTCACAGCCACAGAAGCCTTAAGGTCCTTCAGAGTGGTCATGGGAGGCTTGGTGGCTTCCCTCACTGGTCTCCTTCTTGCACAGTCGCTCTGTTTTTGAGAGCTGCCTACTCCAGACAGATTTACCATACAGTACCATACTGTTTGTATTTCTTAATGATTGATGTAAATGAAGACTCATTCACCGACTTGGAAATGTTCATGTATCCATCCTCTGATTGTCTGAAGAAAACTATATATTAACAATAATCTTTAAATCTAGTTTGTCCAATTACTTGTGGCCTCTGAAAACTGAGGTACTCTATAAACAAATGGGTGTAATTCTTTTAATGATTAATGCAATATTTTAGTTGAACTCCTTGACTTAAAGATGAAAGTTTACACTCGAATCACTTCTTTGTCATTTCAACTCAAAAATCACAGAAAATGTCGCCGTCCAAATACTTGTGGATCTGACTGTGTTAAATAGAGCGCTTTAAATGCGTGGCTGAATATGTTGGAGGTTAGCTGACTTTGCAGCCGAAATATGAATTGATTGATGACTCATGAATGAAGCAATTAATGTCTGTGTTACAAGTAAAACACAAATGAACCAGTCGGTACAGATCAGCCAATAGTCTGCAACCTCAGCACGCAGCCTTTTACTCATCCCCATGAAACAATCGAATGTGCTCCACCTTATGGCTTGTGAAATTATTTCTTTTACCAGCTTAATGACCTCATCAGAAGTTGATGATCTTCGAAGTATATCCTGTGCAAACAGTGAAAGTTCTGTGCAGTGATGAACGGTGTGAACTCTTCTAACTGTACATTTTGTTTTGCCCGTACCTGTCTCTTGGAGTCGTAGTCCATGCTTTTAGGGAAGAACCGATCGCAGACCATGTGTACAAACGTATATATATTCACTGCAGACATTGGTGCTGGTTAATTCTGGACAGCAGTCCAAAATATCAGGAACCTTTTGCAGCACAGTTGCAGCGTTGGTTTTTCCTTGAAATAACCTGATGTGGTGTGGTCTTTCTGAGGGGGCGTTGACCGTTTCTTCAGGGTTGTTTACGCTCATTGTATCCCCCTGTGGTCAAACCGCACTGAGGAAATCAGATGTTATTTTCTTGTTTTCTTCACTTTTTTAGTGCAAGAACAGGAGCTTCAGGCTTTAAATCTTAGACCCTTCTAAGGCCAGTTGGTGAATTTGACCATTGTTTAACATTTTGCAACATTCATATTTTGCACAGTTTTGTTTTTACTTTATTTATTTATTTGCATTTCGGGGTTGTTGTGTACGTTTGTACTTGATAAATTCCAGTAACTTCTCACGAGGACAGCCACATATAGATTAACGGATTAAAACGACGAGATATTCGTGTTTCTCACCGGTTTGACAGTTGTTTATCCATAGCATACACGTAAATAAACAAGTGCATTTGATTGGCTACAGTAGAGTCAGTTTTTCTGATTGGTTGTCATAAATCACCGGTGCTGTGCGTTTGATAAGAGCCAATATTAGGTTGTCCTAACATTGACACCATAAGTAGGATCCAAAGCATGGAAGTCATTTCTATTGTGCCTGTTTGATGTAATTGTCTTCAACTAGGAAGACATTGAGGTTTTTTTTTAATGTTTTTAATATAACATACTCTAGACCTGGTATTTTCACATGCTCTGCATATTAATTATGTTCTAGCGGAGGAATTGCTTGGAAGTGATCACGGTTGTGTTTTCATTTAGCTCTCCTTTACTGTGGCTATTATGCCTCAGTACTTGACATTTCGTAGGCGAATTATTAATCGATGCGTCATTGATAAATTCGCCGTTTTATTTCATTCTTCATAAATGCCAGATTGTGATGATGTGGAAACGTTTGTCCAGTTGTTCAATGACAAACGTTCTGCTGTATTAGACAAAGTGGCTCCCGTGATATCAAAAATTGTCTTCCTCTAAGATATTACCCCCTTGGATTAATGAATTTCTATGTAGTTTTCAGGGTGAATGTCAAAAGATTGACTGCTTATGGAAGTCTACTCATGTTGAGGTTCATAGGCTTTATTTGGAGCATCTTATAACAGTTCTTAATGGTATGATAAAGGATGCTAGGGCTGCATGTGTTACCTCTACTAAGAGAAACCCAAAGGTCTTGTTTGATACCATTAATTCGATTGTGTCTCATGTACCTGTGCTTGTACTTATTATTTTTTTTCAAACGATGACTAATCTCTTTCTTAATTATATTGTGGAGAAGGTAAGAAAGGTTTGCTTGAACCTTTCTCCATCGTCCTTCCACCCAGTTAGGGGTTCTCAAAGCTATGGAGGTTTTGATTCTTTGACCCCTGTGTCCTTGGAGGATATTACTGATGTGATGAGTATTATAAAACCGTCCTCTGGTCCCCTTAATGTACGTGTTTTGTTTTTTTTTTTTTTTTTTTTTTTTTTTTTTTTTTTTTTTATTTTTTTTTTTGTTCGTTTA
>OMMV01012680.1:7636-19631 GCA_900302635.1 Chatrabus melanurus
AGACAAGTCAGGGGATGGCTACATTTTTTTTTTTTTTTTTTTTTTTTTTTAAATATAGAAAAACCTGAATTCTTATTTTTAAAATTTGATGTATAATCCCAAGCATACCCAAACTTGTTCATTCCACTGTATATCCATCACTCCCACTATAAATTTAAAAAACAAAAAAACAAAACATCCATCATTGGCAGATTATTAAAAAAAAAAAATCTTAATTTCTTGCATGTTGAGAGTTATAGAACAAATAAATAATAATTCATCACATTATATTCCTGTGTGAATACAGCCATTTATTTCATGAAATGAAAGAACATTAAATTTGCTGAGACCATAACATTTTTTCACTACAAACAGAGCACTCACTTAACTAAAAATGCACTGACAACTTTAATAAGAAAACTGTATATGAAATTTAATTTTTCAATGAACCTTTTTGAAGCACAATATATCTTAAACGTTAAATGGCGAGCAGACCTTTCTTGGTAGTGGTGAAGTACTTTGAGTCCGTCATTTTGGATCCAAATTGTCGGTTCTCCTGCAGCAATTAGAAAAAAATGAGAATGATCATTTTGTTTCAATTTTTTTAAGTGGAAACTTTAGGCTTCATAAGAGAAACAGGAAATATTAGAACTGCAAGCACAGGAAAATAAAAGGAATTCCTGTGTTATCCTGGACAATTGTTTATCTCATGCGAAAACAATAGTTGGATAAGAAAACAGATACCAATATCCTCTTCTGAAAACATGAACTTTCTTCCTCAGCAAGTTCTCTCTTTCACTCAATGAAATTCAAATGAATTTCTGCAGCATGCTGCAAAATGAAGTTTCCGTTTTCCACTCTTGAGTAATCACATTTTTAGGAAAGATCCCTTACTTGTAGCAAACTGCTTTGTAATTTAAGCAAATGGTTAAGTTTACAGGGACACTGCTAATTTTAATAAATAAAGAAGATTGAGAAAAAAAACTATAAAGATCCTGAGTAAAAAGCAGTGCATTCTGTCTCATTTTTAAGAAGTGGCTGAGGGGAGACACTGGCACATGTGCATCTTGAGGACTGCACTAGTGCCAAAATAATTACTCAATTTATCAAGAAATCGAGGCACTTCACAGAACAGAATTGCCAACTATTGCGATGTTCAACACGTTTATCAAGGAAAAAAAATTAAAAAAAATACCAAACTGCGGTTTCACAACCTCACAAGCACTTGCTCCATTTACATCACTGTAAATTGAACACAATTTCGTTTTAGGGCACATTGGTGGCTTAAAAGCAGAGGTGACAGCCATGCACTATCCAAAAGCTGCAGTCTGCAAATTTGAGGAGTCTTTCTTAACGGCTCTTCAAATAAAGAAATATAACTACATTTGGGTTATGGACTGTTGACAGGACAAAAACAATGTTACTCCAGGAATTATTTTCTTATTTTTTTAAGACTTCAAAAAAAGTTTACAGATTAATCTATAATAAATATTGTTTGCAACCATAGACTACACGGTTTCAGAAACACATTGCTTTAGCACACAATCATTGGACTTTTCATTATTCTTTGTTGAGTTCACTAAGCAGTTATTGCAACAAGTGTGTGCTGGCCTGAAGGTACAACAAACATCTCTCTGGTTACAATGTTAAATGACTCCACAGTAATCCTGCAGAGAGAAGTGATCACAATCTAATTTCGGGCCATCGTGCATTGTAATGTGCATATATACAGTCTAGACTGTATATATGCACATTACAATCAGCATATCAACCACATAATCAAGATACAAAGAGTTTGACAGTCCCTAGCATTGGATGACTTATATAGGTAGAGAGTAGTTTAATGAACAACAAAATTCAAAGTGTCAAAGGTTTGTACATTAATAACAATCTGATATTAATGACAATAGCTTTTGTTGACAGAGAGATCGGCTAATTTATTATTCAATAAGCTTCAATTAGCTGTTATCAGAATACGATTATCTGAAAGATTAGCAACAGAACATAGTGGATTGCCACTTTCACGGTAAGGAACAGTGTCACCGCAAAATAACGTAGAAACGTGTTATCTACTTTACAGAAGGATATTGTGACTTTTATTAATGTTAGCAAGTTTAAAGACAGAAGCCTCGCGAGCGCAAGCCGTTTAGCATTATGCTATCGTGACATTAGCACAGCAGAGTGGACAGAAATAAAACACGAAGTATAACAGTAGTGTAAAGTTAACTACACTACTGCAGTTTTTTGTCGTTACTGAACCAATTACTCACGCAAAGATGATTCGCCCATTCCTGCATGTTTGCGGTAGTTTAGATGAATGAACTAGCAGCTAAATGCTAACTGTGCCGCCACTCCAGCTAGCACCGCGGAGACGTGACCTTCTAAGTAGAGGCTTTGTCGGAATAGTTAAGCTCTTAATCTATCGACCTAGTTTAAACCTTACCCAACGAATCAACGTGCCTCCTGGAGTTAAACTCAGACTGAGCACACAATGAAAATCTCCACAAGCACCTTACCGTGTGGCCCGTAGGAACTATGACAACCTGGGCTCCCCTCCCACTCGAGCTACTTCCGCACTTACTCCACGCAACGTCATCTTTATTTCAGCGCACGTCCGATGGCCAGAAAAATAGAAACACCTGTTCATCCAGCGTACCGCTCCTGCAATAGTAGCTACCAAGATTATCAAACTGTTAAAGGGATGCCCTAATTTTGATGTCCCACTTTCCCGCATCTTCAACTCCAGTATCCAGACAGGTGTGATCCCACAAGACTGGAGACATTCCAACACCACACCTATACACTAAAAGGGTCCTAGTCATTTATGTAACTAGAAGCAGTGCGTAAAGCCCCGCAGGTGGGATGTCACAGGGTGGAAGAATCATGAATCAACCTTTTTTTTTCACAGAAACAAAACAATCCTTTTTTTAAAGTACTTAGTCAATATACAATAACTTTCATATGAGCTAAACATCAAGTGTCTATCATAAGTAATTCCTGACATATTCAAAAAGAATGTTTCCCTAGCAACCAAATCAACATTGCCTGGAAGACCTTCCAAAGGCCTTTCATATGAACCAAACATCAGTTTCTCTTAAGTAGAAGCTGAGATATTCAAGAAAGAACTTTCCCAAGCAACCATGGCTACCATAGCAACCAAATTAACATATCATGAAAGCCCTTCCAAAGACCTTTCACATGAGTCAAACATCAAGTGTCTATCATAAGTAGTTCCTGAGATATTCAAGAAATACTTTTTCCCCAGCAACCATGGTTACCACAACAACCAAATGAACAAACCATGAAAGCCCTTCCAAAGACCTTTCATGTGAACTTAACATCAAGTTTCTATCTTAAGTGATTGCTGAGATATGACAGAAAGGTCACTTGGCGGGACATCATAACAGACAGACAGACAGACAGACAGACACGGTGTCAGGCTCCCAGTGGAGTACTGCTAGGTGGTCGATCCATTACATGGGACATCCCACAACAACTATACACCAGTGGCTCTGACAAGCCAGGTTGCCAAACTACAAGAGAGATTTTTCCAAGACCATATACTCAAGCTGGCATCACTATCTCCTGTCACCACCATGATTTCCAGGCCAACTGCTCATGTGTATCCCAACTTATCGAGTGTCTTAATGATTGGACTGTATACATGGATAAAGGGTCAGAAACAGACGTGGTGTACCTTGACTACACCAAAGCTTTCGATACCGTGCCCCATCAAAGATTAATCCATAAACTCAAGCAGTATGACATAAGAGGGAAAGTCTTCCATTGGATCCAAAACTTTCTAACGGACCGTCGCCAGAGAGTGGTCCTGAGAGAGAGTCAATCTGACTGGATGAATGTCATCAATAGGGTGCCGCAGGGTTCCAGTTTAGGGCCTATCTTCTTCCTCCTTTATGTGAACGACATCCCTGCCAAGCTTGACTCCACATCCAAATTGTTTGCTGACGACACTAAAGTCTACAAGGAGGTCCGAACCCCAGCTGACTGTGAAGTCCCACAGGGAGATCTGAATACCTTGACTACCTTGTCTGATATCTGGCTCCTCAGATTCAATGTATCCATATGTGTGGTCCTGAAGGTACTCCTTGAATGGCAAGCTCCTCAGGCAGGTCCACCAGTGTAGGGACCTTGGCATGACAATTTCTGCTCACATTCAAAACATTGTCTCAAAAGCTAACCAGAGAATTGGTCTCATTAAAAGATGTTTCACTCATTTGACAGAGGAGAAGGTCTACATACTTTACAAACTCTCTGGTAAAGAACCATTTTAACAGTTCAATATGTGTATAATTGCATTCCTTGACCTTGAAAACAACAAATGACACCAAGATCACTTAAATCCTGCCACTAGAACCAAAGTTATTTACAAAAACGTGTTTCGCAGCGGCCGTTGGCGGCCATCTTGAATTTCTCAATTTTGAGCGGGAACCGTTTGATTGCCATCGTGGTTCCCGCCATTTTTGGGATCCAGCATACCCAAAAACCCCTATTTACAAATTGTCATGCTTCTATCCAGATGTGCACATAAAAGTCAGTTACCCGCTCCACTACGTCACCAACATGCCCATTGATGTCTGCTCCAATCACCACTCTTTCATGCTTGGGTACACTTTCTACCACCTCATCTAACTCACTCCAGAAATCTTCTTTACTCTTCATCTCCACACCTAATGACATTCATCATCACCCCTTCAATTTCCAACTTCACACACATCACTCAGACACTCGCTTAACCTCCGATACACTCTTAATATACTCTTCCTTTAGAATGACCCCAACACCATTTCTCCTCCCATCCACACCATGGTACAACAGGTTGAACCCATTCCGATGGTCCTGGCCTTCCCTTCCACTTGGTCTCTTGTACAGGCAGTATATCTACCTTTCTCCTTTTCATCATATCAGCCAACTCTCTCCCTTTACCAGTCATACTGCCAAGATTCAAAGTCTTGACTCTCACTTCCACACTTCTAACTTTCCTCCTCTCCTGCTGCCTCTGGACATAGTTGCCCAGTTTCCACTGGCACCCCGTTTGTCCAAGAGCACCAATTTGACAAAATTTACTGTGAATTCCCTTCCTCCTGCTACTCTCCTCATTGAACTGGGCTTGGGACCAGCACTCAGAATTTACTGGCTGCACACCCCATGTGGCTGAGTTTGGTCAGACACCCACACTCTTTATTATTATCCATGTCAAAATCCATTCTGTCATGTGAAGGTGCTCTACTTGAAAAAAAACAAAAAAAAACAGGAAAAATTCATAAACTTCAGAGGAGAAAATATTTATTACAAGAACATAACAGCATTTCATATTCAAAAAAAAGTTGAACAAATTGCAGTATTGCTGTAATCCCGAAAAATTCCACATTATCAAGTAAGCTGAAGTGAGCTGAAGTGTTAGTGAGAATAAATTTAGTGGGGGGAAAATTGTCATGATTCAGATTTCTGTCTGGGATTAAAGAGAATCAGGGAGAGATTTATGAAATCTGCCAAATTCTGTAGATCAGAATGCAGATTAAGAAAGAACCTCAGTACATGTTGGACCCAAGCTCATTTAGATTTTAGCCAAATGCAGTTCAGTTCACATACAGCACATGGGGCACAGATGTCACTGGACCCCTATGAGACTCCATTTCATAAATAAATAAATAAGACCAACATCACTTCCTTCTTTACTCCAACTCTGTACATATTCACGCATAGTATGTACACAAAACGATATGCACATTCTATTTCTGGCCCACTTTATGTCAATGCCCTGCAAAATGTATTGACATGTGGCTTCTTTCCTTTTTTGTCTCTATTTGTTTCCAAATGGGGCCTTGAGAACGATAAGGATCTGCAGGGCATTGACACAATCATTCCCATTCACTTTCAGATATATTTTACAAAGTCCACACATTTTAAATAAGAACAACTGGAACCGCTCTTGTAGTGTTTCAACAGTGTAAGAGCTCAACAAGTGAAACTTATCTTTACAGCATTTATTATTCATGCTCTGTCCTACATTCTATTTCTCTCCATCCATCAAAGTTGACCTCATCAAACATTATTGGCTCTGCATAAATCTGCACCAGAACATGTCATTCCAACAAATTAAGGAGAGGACTGTGCCCTGAAAAACCTTTTGCTGTTGTTGTTGTTTTTAAAACAGCCACTAGGTGTCTCTATAGATTGTGCCATGGTGGTCTGCTTCCTCTAATTAGGTTATCTAGCTTCTCATGTTCAAAAACAACTATTCAGAGGCAATAAATTAGATCTTTAACATCTTTATCACTCAAATTCTCCTATTCCTATTGTCATAAAGTGGTAATAATGATGGCCATGGAGTGTCACTCAATAAATGTTACTGTCTTGGAGCAAAAACATTCAAAAATAACCTGCAAAAACATTTTAAGGCAAAGGGAATAGTCAAGGCATTTCCGACACCAATATTGCATCACTAAGGCATCATATGACATTTATACTGTATTTCCAATGTGTTTTTGATATGCAAAACACCCACATTTATCAGTGAGCAGCTCATCAACACATATTTACACATTCACTCTCATAAGAAGTTCAATCCTGTACATTTACATTTTGCACTGCATTCAATAGGACAAGTTGGTCAGAGGAAGAATATTTAGTTTCAGTGGAAATGACATAATGTAATATGCTCCTCATATTTTTATACATAATCCACTTAAGTGTAGAAGCAAAGCTAAAATTATATTTTTCCTGCATTAAACACAATGTTTAAAAACCATACTACATGAAAAATATTGAAACATATGTCATTCGTGCCAGCTCCACCAACTGGTTGTGAACAGGAGACACCAAAAGCAGAGAAGTGTACATAGATTAGTTGTGTATGTAGTGTTCATGTTGTCAAAAACAACAATAGGGGTACCACTTGTTTATATTTTGTCTTTACCTATTAGTATACTGTAAATGGGAGTATAATGAGCACAAACTGTAATTATATATGAAGACTATTAATGGGGACAGACAGTGAAATTATCACAGTCATTATACCAGTATTTTTGACTAACAAGGCAAGCCGAGATGCTGTGGCAAAGCACAGAACAAGTGAATCCATCTGACTCTGTCTTATTGTTTACACCACTTTTAGAGTTACATCTAAAATTCTCTGCTATGCCTCTAAGTGTGTGGCAGCACCTGTGCTCTCTCTTAATCTTTCTGCAGTTGCATCAACCATGTGATTTTCACAAGTATCTTGAAAACAATGATTGGCAAGATCGACCCCATGCACACATTAAAATTACTGTAAAATTAATATTATATAATAAACCATTGCTTTGGTAATAAATAATTTGGCTTGAGTGCAACAAAAAAAAGCAAAGCAAACCCCTCTGCTGGTAGTCAGGGTAAACTAATCTTAAATAGAAGTGTTTAACAATAACATGCGAAGAAAACCGTCTTAAGTCTTTTACACAGTAGTCAATGATCATGGCGACAACACCCCGTGTCTCACTCATCAGTTTTGTGCTACATCCAAGCTTCATTGTCCAGGCTCCCAGACTGTCCAGGATACGAGCAATCTTTGTTGCCCATGGCTGAAGAATGTGACTGAGGATGGATTATATCTGCGAAAGCATGATGCAGGTGGGAGCTCTGTGGTGACAGTGGTGGGGTGTGGCAGGGAGAAAGGATATCCTGAACCTGCAGATCTCTGTAGCTGAGTGGGGTAGGGATACGTGATGGGCTGTTTTCTGGCCGGTTGTCAGTTCGAGGCTTGATCCTGGGCTTCTGCTTAAATTTACAGAGAGGGGCTACAGTGTCTGCCTTCTTCTGACCTTTCTTAGACTGCAACATGTCTCCATCTGTGTCCCCGTTGGCCAAGGGTGATGACGGCCGGGGAGACTCAGAGCGGGATTCACTGAGGCTGAAGCACATGGAAGAGTTTTCACTAGAAGAATCCTGGAAGGAGCAGTCTTCAGAAGGGGGCAGTGCCACAGCAGAGGAGCAGGCCTCTGGGTGCAGGAGGTCATCACAATCTTGTAAGTCATAAGGTAAGTTTGGCTGGTGATTCTCCAAAGGAACATCACCTTCAGGTCTTGTGCCCCAGCTAAGTCCATCATGCTGCCCTGTCAGCAGTCCCGTTGGAGCGCAGCTTCCATGATCTCCATTCATATTCCTACAATGAGAAGCAGTTTGTGTGGGGGTCAGATTCATTACTCTGGCTGAGTCTGGTTCTCCAATACCAGGCAGGGAAGCCATTAGTTCCCTCTCCTCTATGGCGCTAGGGATAGCTGGAAGATTCTTGAGACCCCCTCTACACTCTCTCCAATTCTCAGAGTCTCCATGACCAGAGTTTTGTAGTCCTCCAAAACTCTGACCATACAGTATATTCAATGGGTCATCCAGTGGGTAGTGACGGGGATTAGTTTTCTTGGATTCCTTGAGGTCAGGCAGAGTCCCTATTTTTGTCCCAACATTTAGGGAAGAGGTAGAGGAGTTAGAAGAGGAGTAGGCAGAGTCAGTAATGTTAGAATCAGTGGATCCTGGCACTAAATGTGTCCTAGCTCCCTGCAGAACAGCTCTTCCTTGGACTCTGCAAGACCCTCCCTTGGTCTGTTGTGTATTGGCCAAGAACTCAGCCTCAAAGCTGCGATAAAGATCTTGCTCCCTCTGGGGATCTAGCGTGGGCATCTTGAAGCCAAACCCCAGTCCTTCCTCCTCAGGTTCGTGGTGTTCCAGGCCAGATGAACTCCTATGTTGGCCTCGGCCAATAGATCGAGAGCTGTGCGAGGTCCTAGGGGAGCGAACACCATGATGGTGAGAGGTACGGGGAGAGGAGTGTGGAGAACGTCGTCCTCCAGTGGTAACAGCTGGCAATAACCTGCTTTTCCCTATGGAGGGTGAACGAGGGGCAGGAACCTTGGGATTAGATATGTTCTTCTTACTTGGGCTGCTGCTGTTGCTCTGGACACCCTTAATTGGTGAGTTGGAGCATGAGGACGACTGTCTCTTGGTGAAGCCCCCACCGATTCTAGGGGAAGATGGTGTCACTTGTTTGGTCGGAAGGCCCTCTCGTCTATCTAAGGTTAGAGGCTGAGAGTCTCTGTAGCGAGAAACAGGCCCCGGGCTGGCGTCAATGGATCGAGTACGGCTAAGTAACTTACTTTGGCTATGGGAACGTGGAGGATGAAGTCTTCTTGGGCCTTCATTTCCCAGAGAACGACCTCTCTCTGTGTGGGAGGTTTGTGTTCCCTCAGGAGTTCCTTGTGGGGGGTTCGGCTTGAGTACTGGTGCAAGTGTATGGAGTTCCCGAGAGTGGCTGCGTGCACGGGGCAGTACAGGACGCCTGGATGGAGTCTGGGTTCCACCTCCTGGCCTCTCAATCACATGCTTCCCTTCCTTGCGGTTAACAAGCAGAACTACCTCTTCACCAGAGCGCCGTGCAGTGCCCCCAAGCGAGTGTCTTCCCCCTCCTCCTCCTCCTCCCTTGGAGGACGCTGTAGAGGAGTCACTGTCTCCAGACAGACGTCTTCTCACCGTTTCCTTATTCCTGAAGAATAAAAAACAATATACTGGTATTAATAATAATAATAAAAAATCCCACAACATACCATAAAGCAGTCAGGAAAAGTAAACAAGATGCCACAGAAAGCAGCAAATGTTCATGGTGTTAGTAGTGTTTGGTTTTGTAGAATATTGCCTCTGACTCAGCTCTCCTGGCATTGTTAGATTTACAGTAAACATCCTCTTCAGACAATGACGTGACACATAACGTGCAAAACTCAGGATTTCTAAGTAAGGCAAGGTAGTCCCATAGCCTGATGTTAGAGTCCCACCGTTTCTATGGCACAGCATATAAAGTGCGGTGCCCATGTCCTCTCCCTTCGCCATCTTACCTTCCCCACCTCTAAAGAGAGTCAGGTCCCCATTCACTGCTGGGCTGACAGAAAGAGTGGTCTGAGTGGGATTCAAACCACAGGTGAATGCTCTAACCACTCAGCTGGGCATCCCTCTAAGGATTTGTACATGTCTCCTAACTAACTATTGCTGCAGAGACAGTTTAACTAACCTAAGGATTGGTGTTTCTTGGAACAGTGAGCAGTGAGATCCAGCAGGATTACAGGGAAGACGTGTACAAGTAGGGGTCAGGATTATAGGTCGAGCAAACTATTTAACCTAACACAGTGCACTGCTCATGCTATTCCACTGTCACGCACTCACGAGACGTTCTGATTTAACTGTATAGCTGCTCTAACACTCACAGGAAGGGCAAATCTACGTTTCTCAAACATTACAGAGTAATTGAAAACAACATGTAAAGTAGACATAGCAGATAATTCTATTTATAAATGCCCAACACAGTCTGTTTTCATTACATACACACATTACTGTGTATATTATATCGTGCTTTATATAGTTATAAGTCTGATTTTTTCCCCCTGCACTGGTAACAGCATAGAGACTGGACAACAAATATGTAGACGGGTGAGTTAGTCGATCCCAGCCAGCTTGTGTGGACAATAACTCAAAAACAATGACTGTTATCATCTTGTAACTCACCAAATTAAAAAAAAAAAACATAAAGAGGATGAACTGCTTAGTTGGTAGTTAACTTGGATGCACAGACTCAATCCCCAAAACAACATTGTTTTACCTATGTACCCGTAATATCCCATTGATGTATCTGCCACCTGCTGGATGGTTAGTGGAAGCTGGATGGATTATGGAAAGGTAGAAAGAGCTACTCGCCTTCACGTGAGTGTCAGTTAACAAACTAGCAACCGCAGGAAGAAACTGATGCCCACTACATGGGCAAATACAGAATGAACTGTACAGCAGAATGGGAAAGTAAAATCGAAATTAAAGAATGGATAGCACGTGCGGTTGAGAATACCAAAACCTTTTGTTGGTACTGTGAATTAGTGACAGTAAACTCAAAACACTTCAGAATGTTTCAAAACCTTTGCAACACCCGTGATTCGACACATTGTTGGACGCATTGTTATGCTGGAGTCCGTATTAAAACGAAGACATAAATGGGGCCCCATTATGTCACCAACTGTTTTCAAACAAATGCTTCAAATCTTTCCCATTTGTTTGCCCCTTCTGGTGTCGAAATACAATAAAAAATAGGTGAATTAACTGGGATCGCATGACTCTGATTCATAAACAACACTTAAGTAACAATGGCAATAGTAAAAGTTGCAGTATTTATAGAAAACCTACAGTCACCACAAGGTCTGTATGCGCACTACTCATACATTCCTTGTTACATATTTTAATTTAAGAAATGCATTTTGCATGTTTTTAAAGGTGTCATATTGTATACATGTAGCAGACCTAGGCTTTGGAAATGAAAGAAACTGTCCAACATGCTAATATCAAGCATGTATCTTCAAAACCACATATATGTTGAGAGAGACAGAGGCTGTGTCCCAATTCAGGGGCTGCGAAGGCTGCATCCTACGAAGATCTGGCCTTCCAAGACCGCGAAGGCCGAACTACACCGTCTCATTCTGAAATGAGACGGTCTAGCCCACGGAGCATTTTGCGATTGCCTCATTAGCTTATCCTTGCCCTACCCTGTGTCGCCTAGCAACCTTGACAGCTGCATGCGACAAGCTAGCGTAGTGGGCATAAGCTGTAGTTTAGTAATCATTTTTCAATACTTATTTATATTTCATTTAATATGAATAGGCAAAGCCTAAAAAGAGAGCGCCACATTCCCTGTGCGGCGAGTGCGGGTGATTAAAGAACGAGATGAAAATATAAACGAAGCCAAACATTTTACTATTTTTTAGAACGCAAACACACTTTATAAATCCCGCAAAAAATAGTAAAATGTTTGGCTTCGTTTATATTTTCATCTTCTGTGGAATATATCCCATCATGCATCACAACCGTGTCATGTGACTCCCGAGTGAAAATGGCTGATCGTCATCATCATGCGTCGCGTCGCAAAAATGGCTGATCGTCATGGGCAAAATCTCAGTCAACATGATTTCAAACTTGCTAGGTATGTTGAATTTAC
>OMMV01012777.1:2625-13437 GCA_900302635.1 Chatrabus melanurus
AACATTACCACTTCTTTCCTCGGCGCTTTGTCTTGTTTGTCTTATTTCTTATCACATCCGAGTGCTTTAGCATCTTGAAGATAGACTTTTCATCGGCAGAGCCGCCATATGTTAGTAAGCAAGACTAATGAACATGTCGGCCCGAACACGGTGGAGATATTTTTCTACTTCAATTCACCGCCGTTGCCCACTGCAGTTTATCCCCGGTTTGTTTTCCAAGCATTCCTCATAAAAGTGATTTATCAAAAACACTTAATGCCAAAGTGCCGATGTTTCATCCTGAATGATTCTGGTGCGTTTTACGGCTCGGCCTGGAAAGGCGACGTCTCGGGGGCACGTTGTGCCGGCTTCTTGTAAAGTAGTAAGACACACGGTGTGGGCAAATGTCAGCGGGGATAGAGGTCATTGGCTTCCAAAGGGATAAACACACATTCCGCACGCCTCCCCGCCGTCTCCTCCCAATGTATTTATATTTATGAACATATTCTTTATTTATTTTCTCCGAGGCCACTGCGCCGAGGAAATGATACTGAAATCTAACATTTGGAGAAGCATCGTGACCGAGTGCTGCCAGGATGCAATTTGTGTTCTATCTCCGTGGAAGAACGGGGGCTGTGACGCCCGGGGCGCCGTTTCCTTCCCCGCAGTGACATTTTTAACAGGGTGCCTGCAGGACAGCAGGACGCAGCCTGAGCCACACGCTCCTCGTCACGGCCTGTGCACGCCGCCGTGGACGCACGGCACTGTGGACACACGGACAGTCTCAGACTGACTCAGTGTGTCGGACCGAGGCTGCTTCCAAAGGCTGCAGATCCTGCCGGGAATCTTTATGGGTTTAAAGGTCAACAAAAGGTACAAACACCTTGGACTTTTTAATGACATCAAATTAATGTTAAAAAGCTGTACAAGAATTTTAAAGAATTATGTTCTTAATCTTTTTAAAAAAACCTATTCTGTAGAAAATGACCTCAATTAGATCCAAAGTGGCAGAAAATCCTCTTTATTGTAAAACATGAATCACGTCAACAAATATTTCTTACAGTTCAGTTAATTCGCTCATTAAGAAAAGTAGAGTCAGACACAGTGTGGTGACTCTGTCGAGAACGGGATATCCTCAAAACCTGAGTGACACAAAGGTGAGAGAAGCCACCAATGCTCTCACCCAATCTAGGCTCAAGTGTCTCACATGATTTCAGGCAAAACCTGAGCAGAGATTTCTTCTGTCTGTTCCACTCAACCGTGATGCTATGACTGACAAAAGTTGTTGTACACACAGTCTCTCCACTCACTGCCACTGAAGATTGTAACTTCTTCATTGTCTTGGTGGCTTCCCTCACTGGTCTTATTTGTGCGTGGTGGGAGAGATTTGCAAAGGGCATTTCCTCAGTAAAGCATGTGATCAGTGAAGGTAGCCAAAAGCCTCCACAGACATTCTGAATGTTATGTGTCACAAAACATCTGACTGCGACAGCTGCTGAGCAATTTTAAAAGAAAATCAGACAAGTGGAATTTACGGTGGCCGCGAGAGGCCACAACACTAGCAAATACAGAAAGCACCTACATTCAGTAACATTCCGTTAAAGTCCTCTGGGCAGAAACCTCTTTTTGTGTTGTGAGTACTTCCATTGTGTTGTGGAGCTTTGCAAAGCGTTTGTGCTTTTGGCTGCATTGTGTGAATTTGCAGCAGACATGTTAACAGGTTAAATGATTACACGTGCTGTAGGCAATATTTGTGTTCTCTGTGTTTGCAAGTTTGTTTGTTTTTTTCAATTTAAAAAGTTTGGTGCAGCTAACTGTTGTAGGATAGATGCAGGTGTTTTGGGTTTTTTTTGTAAGTGCAGTGGCCTTTCTTGGCCACCGTAGTAATCTGATGAAAAGCAAGCTTTTGAACTTTTTTTAACATAAAAAACAGCGAGTTGTGTCAAACTTGAAGATATTTTTAACAAAACAACTATAAAACATTTTCTGACTGAGACACTCGTGGAGCTGATTTCTTGAGGAAAAAAACCGATCAGTTCATCACTGCTGTCTGACTTTTCTTTGGATTTAACACTCGTTCAATTAGTAGTAATGTTACTTGGCACACCAAAGGCAGACTCTAATGTTTGATGTTAAGCCCTTTAATCACTTTCCAGGATCTGCATCCTGGAAGCTCACAGTCTATAACCGAGACAAACCGGCGGGTGAAGATCACGGCCTATAACCGAGACAAACCGGCGGGTGAAGATCACGGCCTATAACCGAGACGAACCGGCGGGTGAAGATCACGGCCTATAACCGAGACGAACCGGCGGGTGAAGATCACGGCCTATAACCGAGACGAACCGGCGGGTGAAGATCACGGCTTATAACTGAGACGAACCGGCGGGTGAAGAGCACGGTTGCCTCGGTATGCAGTTTGATGATGTAACACGCCGGTCTAGCTCACGGTGTGATGATGTCATGCCCCTGGCTTGTACCATGTGACGTGTGCAAAAAAGCAGTAGCTTGCCTGTAGTATAACTTTGGCATAACTGTGGCACTTTAGGAAAATCTCCCGGTGGTTTTATGGCACGTACGACATCATTAAGGGCTCCACGGAAATGCAAGAGATTACCAAAGTAGGTCAAAGGTCACGACAGGGGGAAAAAAATACATTTTTGAACATGGTGAAAACGAGACGCTATCCCGGTTCACGGCAGACACCCTCCTGGACCCACTGAGGTTTTCCAAGGTACAGACCAGGTTCCTAACCGTGAGCTTCCAGGACGTAGATCTGTGAAAGTGAGGACAGGGTCTGTTTACAGAAACCGTGATAGATCCTGATCCTTGGAGAAACTGGACAGCGTGGTGAACACACGGCTAAGTGTCAGATACTGGCAGCCATATCTACACTGATGGAACACATGTTATCATTTGGAATCAGACGTCTGAGCTCAGTTTCTGCAGTGGCTTTTGGCTACCCTCACCGGCTGTGTGTCATCCTGAGCAAATGTCCTTCCATAGGCGGATAACTTGGCTGTGATTCTTGAGTTGATGCAAATTCTGCAGCAACGTTTGATCGACGAAGCAGCTTTTGTTCTCGATGATGTCAGCACCGCGAATTCTTCATGAATTAACGCTAATGATCAATTTGAAGCCAACGTCAGGTGGTGCCTAGCTAGCGTGTTAGCAAATCAATGCTAACTTTGAAGTCGATCGGTCACGAATTAGCGCTGAGCTAAACGATCAGGTCTTATATTGACCGAGGCTTAAAATGAATCCAAAATATCTTTTAATTAATCACGCTTGTGTCGCCTGCATGCAGGAGGTCAAAGTTCATATGATGCACATTCAGCCCGACCCAACGAGGGGCAGCACGCTATCGCCCTCTACTGGCCGGCGGCTGCAGTGTCTCTGTTTGCATTGTTTCAGTCTTTTGTCTCCACCAAACGTCCGTCTGCAGCCAGGAGACGTTAACGGCTTCTTTTCATTAAGAATGATGAATTCTGGGTTTGTGTGAGTTCCCAGTTTCTGCCGATATTTATCAAAGCAACATTAGGAGTGCATCAGCATCAATTTGCCATCATGAAGCATGGCGCTGCACCGCGCTCATGTGTGACCATTATACTAATGAGGTTAATGGTTCAGCTGTGCTTACCAGAAGACGGATGCTCCCGGTGGAACGCTGGAACCGCCGTGTGCGTTTGTGCCGCTGCAGCGAAGAAGAAGGAAAAAAAACAACTTTATTCTTTTCTGAGCTGCAGAACAACGTTTATCCGTACAGTCGATGCTCAGCCGGCGCCGGCGTCAGACCTTTGCACGGCCAGAATTATCTTTGAACTTTACAAACTAATGTGATGAACTAATGACTTCTGCCGAGGCTATTACGACAGGGCGAATTACTGGTGTCTATTTTTTGCTAATTACAAATGGTAAAACCACTGAAGCTTTTTATAAGCTGGATGCTGTTTATGCGCCGCCACATGCTATTCAGTCTAAAAGTGAAACTACCCTCAGGATTGAGATTGCACCATTTCTTTAACAGATGGGGTGTCCCAGCCATCTGTATTCTTTTCCAGCCCGGCATTTTAATTTGGTTCAGGCTGAAAAATGTTCTTTTCGCCATCTGACTCTAAAACGTTTAACACCTCAGACCTGGTCCGGACCACAGGTTCTAAAAGTCTGCTCCCAGGATGTGGCTGCTGTGTTTAATAGTTCTTTGACTCCATATTCCAAACTACTCGACAGGAAGTCCCGCCCCCTTCCCCACATTAAGGGGGTTAATATTAATATTTACCGCTAGCTCTGTTAGACTTCATTCTATGGCTTTTAGCTGCTAGCTTGGAGTTTAGCGACGTACCGACTGGAATTACAGATGGGTTTGTTTAATCAAAAAGTGAAAATTCAGTAAGAAGCATGCTCCATCCTTTAGGGGGCGCTACACGGGAAATGGGATTTTCCATCATTTTGGATTTTATCGAAAGTGACACAAATTTTGCCTGATCGTCATGAGACTTGGCACATGTGATCTTTAGACCAAGCCGCATAAAAGTTATATGATGGATTTTTCATTTTGGAAAGCATTCGCTCCTCTCAGCCAATCGAATTTGGTGGTGAAGCCGCCAAACAGGATATAAGCCCATATCTCAGCAACCCTTTGACATATCAAGACCAATCTTGATACAGGAACTCAGGACATGATCATGGGGAAGCTCAATTAATTTGGTGACCTTTGACCTTTAGGGGGCGCTGTAATTAGCGAAAATGTATTTTACCTGATATCTCTTAATATTTGTGGATTGCAAACTAATTTCTAATGTCTGGTGATAGGGTTAGGGTTAAAAGAGCAGAACAGAAAAACCAGAGAAAAACTGACACGACATTGTTGAGAGTCTCAGGTCTGGAAACGTGCACCGGTACCACCGCACTACGGAACAGCCCTGGAACCTGGATGGCATCATTGTTTTCACTGTGGGTGTGTTACATATTGTTCATGTGCTGTCAGTCACTTTAACAAACTCATTTATTGCCACATTATTGACTGAAACATTTATAATTTGATAATTCAACAACTACGCCTAAAACGTGATCGCATTAGCCTCAAACGCGTGGCATCGTCTGAACTGATGCCAGGAGACATTTAGTTATTGCAGCTTTCATATGAAGTATTTTACGGTCGGGAGGTAATGAACATAACGTGAAGGAAACACGTCACACTGATATTCTGCGTGGAGTCTGGCTGAAGCTCGCCGTATCTTCTGGTTCAGGAAAAACGAGAAGGTTGTCCAATCTGTGGCCACCAGGTTTACACCGTCGACCCAAAACTGTTTCTGCATCACAATGTTGGACCCTGTCACTGTATAGTGGTTGTGAATCACAGATTGGTCATCCACCGTATCAGCGCTCACTTTGAAAACATTCAGCTGTATTCTGAAATAATGCAGTTACACTCCAGATGGAGCAGAAGTGCTGATAAAGGCCAAATGAGGCAACTAGACAGTGGTGACCTGGAACTTCTCACCTTTGTTTAAGACATTATTGAAGTGAATTGACTGAGTATAATTACTACAGAATGCTTGATTTAGGCAGCCTGTCAGTTTATATTCTTTTCTTTTTTTTTTAAACAGCAGAACTTTTGCTGTGTTTAGGGACATCAGTGTCATTGCAGCTACATTTGACATCATTCCGCCACGATCTGTAACACGACAAAACCTTTGAACCCAAAACTTCAATTTTTTGTTGTCTCTGTTTTCAAATGCTGGTCTTCCCAAAACATGTTTGTACGTCCGGATGTTTGGAACATTGTGATGTGATCCAGCAATAGAATAACAAATATTAGTGCAGATGAGTTCTGTTGTTGGATCAACATTTTTCTGTTTTTTCTTCTCAGAGCCTAAAGGGTTAAATAAGGTAAGCGATGTTGGGAGAGATGAGACCAAGCAGAGCCACAATTTCAGAATATACGAAAGTGATTAAACTAACAAACGCAGTTTTCATTGATTTTTAACATCTTGACATAAACAATTATGCGTATGAGAGCTCAGATTTGTTTGTTTCAGTTTGTTTCTAATTTCAATTTCAACATCCACAATGGAATTGTGGGCCAACGCTTGTTTGCACACAACCCCAAAACCACAGTATTGCTTCTTAATTAGATTTACAGGATATTAAAAACACAGTAGGTGCTCTTAAACGATGATCATTGGAGACGGTGCAGAAATCGCAGCCTATCATACATCTTTTTTATATTGCTACTCGAACCGTAGCAATATCTGTTTGTGTTTTTATAAATGTATTCAATTACCACCAGCCATCTTCCAAAATATGAAAAATGTAATATTAAAAGCACAAATTTGGAAACGCATGCTGCTGACTATTATCAATATTATCATCTTGGAAATGGTGCTTTAATAAAGAAAATGAAGTTGGCCTCATTTTCTGTTAATGCAGTCAAATGCTTTTTCTCTGTGGGTGCTGAGGAGGGGAAGGCCACCGGGTCTCCGGAGGGGCACAACTTTAATTGGATGATCTGAAAGTCTGTTTTTTTCTATTGCTAATGTAAACAAGGCGTGTCATGGCACATCGAACAACAAATGAAGACGCCTTTTAGAAATTTAACATGACTTTTTTTTTTTCTTCTTTTCTTCTTTTCATTTCTTTGTCAACCTTCTGGCCACCAAACATTCACATGTTCTGTTTTTATTTTTTTCCTCCTACATTTTAGCAAATAATTATTTTAGTGTTATATGTTTTTTAAAAAATGTTCTTCTGCTGGAAATAGTGCAGTTACAGAGGGAAGTAAGGTGACCGTATCATTAATATGACAAATATGACCATAGATAGATAGATAGATAGAACATTTGATAAGAAGGCTATTAGTGCATTAGGATATTTTAAATATATTAGAAATTATGTATTATTACAAAAAATTAAATAAAGAAAATTATGTTTAAAACAACAACGACCTCTCTTATTATTATTATTAGTATTATTATTAGTATTATTATAACTCCAAATTTGATACAATTAAAGGCACAACTGGACATAAGTTTCAGCTCCAATGAATACGAATGTAAAGGTCAGAATTTTAAAACAACATTGATAATGACAGAAAACTATTTCTAAACTCTTTGGGCTCATTTGTGTTGAATTCGACATTATATTTACACTCAGGTAATGTTTACATTTCAATAGAAATGATCCTTTCAAAATTGTTCTTGTTTTAAATATGTCAGTAATAAATGTTCATTTAAGTGGTCAATGTAAAATGTCAATTTGACGTGTATATCTGTTATTTTTACATTGAATGTCCACATAGTTTTTTTTGAATGGACGTTAAAAGTGTGCCTCCAGTCTGCACATGTTGTGTTACCACTGACTGGAATCACACAGCAGCAGAAAACTAATCCACCAGCTGGCTTAAACAAAGATTCTGAATTTGAAACCACAAAGAAACACTAAACTTTATGACATGTGTTCGAAGGTGACCTTCTGCAGATTTAAATCATGTTATCACGTGTGGGAATGCGTTTTCACGTGACACCTCCAACACAACATTCTTTAACTTTATGACGCTGGAATTAAAAAGGACCATTTTTGGTATTATTGAGTCATCTCGATACAATTAGCACATTTTCCATTTTGCAGAAGCTCCACCTGAAGCTGTGATTTGTAATATTTTCCTGTCTGCAGAACGCAGTTCATTCTGCTTTTAAAATCTTAACTTTTGAAACCTCCTTTGTTACGGCTTCTTCTCTGACTCAGGTCACTTTAGTCTTTTAGTTTGATTTTTTTAATGGTTCCTGGTGACGTGTTGCTTTCACGTTCAGCTGCATTATGACCACATTGATGACAGAATTCTACGCTGTGGATTTGAGCTTTAAAATAATTATGAATCCAGGCAGAGGAGTGGATTTGTCAGTTTATCTTATAAAACAGCTGAAAGTCAAACTGTCGGCTGTTAATCTCAGATCACAGGTGCTGTCGGAATGAGAAGGTTGATGTCTGTTATTCTTACACGTGTCGGTGACCTTCATCGTGTTTATCCCGGCTTAAGGTTCTGGCAATGGAAGCGCTGATGTCACAGGCATGTCATCACATCATAAATATAAGAGTTCAGTTGGTGAAACAACCGAAGGAAGACTGTTGAAAATGAGAATAATGTGTTTTGTTCTTCACCAAATCGCGTGTGCACATTCATGTGTTTTAGTAAATATTTCACACCGTTTTCCTGTGAAAACGTACCGGTTATTCGGCGTTAAAGCGGCCCTTCAGGGTCTCTGCAAACTGTTTGATCTTAAATAAGAATCCTGACACAAAGCAGCGATATATAAATGATTTTTTTTTTGCAGTGGTTGTGTCCTGCTGTGCGGCTTATCTGCGTACGTGTGATGATTTGGGCCTTGAAGTTTGTTCGGCGAGTGTGCTGAGGAGTGCTGAGGCAGTGAGTTAGCTTAGCCGACCCTTGGGCCCTTAAAGCTGCTGAGCGCAGCACGGCACGATGTGTGCACGCACGCGGCCCTGATAGCACATAAAAAAGTTTTCAAACACTCGTGTATGCAGCGCTCCATCTCAGCTGAGTAATTTAACAAGACTTATATCAACGTCTCACTGATGTGAAATATGCAGCAGACAGACAACCGATTGTACGGGAAGAAAAGTGTTCCATAAAGTTCACGCTGGTGCCGGCTTTATTGTCTCTGCTAGGATCAGTGGAACTCATAGCCAATGGGAGCACTGGAACACAGACGGCATATTAATTCATCGCTATTCGTTAGGACCTCTGCATGTGCTAAAGATGGTAATCTTAAGTAATTTGTTAGTGCTGCATCGGCGCTTTGACTTTTTAGAGAGCTACTTGACAGCAGCGTTAGCCCCTGGGCTCCCGTCTCCGAATAAAAACGACGCTCCAATTTGCAATTCATACACATTGGGGGAAATGTTTAATTCCATGGCCGTTATTCAACTCAGTTCATTAATTAAAGAAAAAACGCAACCATTCTCTTCTTTCCCGCCATCTTTTTGATGAGCTTTCTTCAGGAGTAATTGAGTCCGTTAATTAGACAGAATTAGGCTCTAATTATTCCAAAGGCCCAGTGCCGGGGGAGAGAAGAAACCAAATGTGCCATATTTCACCACCGTGCCGCTCGCTGAAGCCCCTTTAACTCCGTTTCTCAGGAAATGGATTGGTTATCAGGCGGCGGCTCTTTTGACGTTTGCGCTCGCTCCTGTCTGCTTTCAGGCCGCGCCGCCGTAAACGCATTTCATTACAAAGAGGTGTTTTATTTTCTCCCGCTCACTCTTTATGTTATATTCAAGGGGACGGACATCTGTCTTGTTTATGTCCGCCCTCAGCCGGGCGCTCAGTAGCGCTCCTTTGCTATATCACATTTTTACAGCCGTACCTTAAAGCTGCTCTTTGTCAGGCCGAGATTTAAAGATACGGAATTAAGCCGTATTCAAACGCTGAGCCTCCACAGCACATTCACGCCAGGAAACATGACTTACATGCCTTCGGCACCGAGGCACACGCACAAAAATCACATTTTTGTCTTCGGATGTGAGAAGGTTCCGGAAGGTTTTAAACAGGAAAACTGGTGGATCAAAATCTGTACGTTCCGGAAAACTTCCCGTCACGTGAGCCTCATTAAGAAGAAGAAAAAGAAGAAGAAGAAGAACGCCTTTATTTTCACTGTTTAATGCTCACAATGTAAGTTGTCTCATTTAACACGTCCTAATTACAGACAAAATCAACCAATAGGAGCACAGCGCAGACGCAGGCCGACGCCCACTCTTATTTTAATGTAAAAACACGCTGGCTGAGCTCTAACCCCATCGGGTTCCTGAAGGTTCCTGGCCCCTAAATAGCAGCACTAAGTACCGGCCGTCGCTGGACTCTCTAACCGCCTGTTCAGCCTGTCAGACGGCGCCAGAAGAAAACTCCACGGTCGCGACCTGGAAGTTCTAACATTTGTTTCAAGCCTCACTTCCTGTTGGCCGGATTTACGCAGCCTGAAACTTCCTGAAGCTTCCTTTCCTCCCAGCAGCAGAACGAGTCGACGTGACGAGTTAACGTTACTGTCAGGGGGGTGTCCGGCTGCTGTTAGCCACGCCCACTGGACAGAGTTTAAAACGAAGGCGCCACCTTAATCAGGAAATGGGCCATTTGTCAGCCATGACACAGGAAGTCAGGAATCACAACTTTGGAACCCAAAATATTTTGACCTAAACTGAAGGATTTTTTTTTTTTGCTTTCTGTGCTTTGGAGAGCTGAAGAGTCCAAACCTTCACTGGAAAACATGCATTCCCAGAGTGCTGAAAGGTGCGATCTAAAAATAAAATAAAATAATTCCTGCCTGGATTTAACGCTGGATCCAGACTGTCTGTTTGTCTTTTCACAGGAACGTCTTTCCGTGACCAAACGCTGCGTTCCGTTTTCCTCGGAACTCATAAGTGCTAAAAACAGTAAAAACTACAACTTTCCCTGCTGTTGCTGCTGGGAGCAGATATCTGGGACGGGGAGACTCGTCATTATTCTGAATTGGTCTGAAAATTGTTTAAAATAAATAAATAACCGTAACTCTTTCCCTTCTTTTTGGTCTCATTTCATACTTCAAAGCTATAAAAATAATAAAATATTTACATATTTTGGGTTTTACTATATATCTCAGAACATTTATCAATGCTAAGCTTGTATTTGTTATAATTTTACAGTTATTCTAAACATGGAATATTTTATAAATTGGGTCCCTTAAAAGTAACTTAGGCCTAATTTTCGGACCAATGGACCTTCAGAATAATGACCCGTCCCCCTTGGATTGTGAACTCGGGGTCCTCTGACTTTAAACATGT